>PKML01074728.1:937641-973193 GCA_002933935.1 Eutrema yunnanense
TTGAACTCAAATCACTAAAGTATAATTAACCAACTGTCGTTGCGAGAATTTTCTAAATCTAAACTTCAGAATCCCAAATCTCTTTGCAAATTCCTAAGAATAAATCAGCTTTAATTTCAGGTTTGATATGTTCACAAATCAATTAAATCAAATCTCTTTGCGAATAATCAATTTGCTCAACTTAGGTTCTATAAGGTAATTAATCGCACTGTCGTGCCTAATCAATTATCCTAAGATCTATATTCTAGGTAGCTAATCTAGAACAAGCTTTGAACACAACCTAAAGCGAAGAACTAATTCAGATGGTGAATCCTAATAAACTAATCAACATAGCATTCAGAGAAAACCCTTATGAGAACCCTGAACCTAAAGTGGATCTACTCAGACATGGAGAATGAAAGCAACATGATTGAATAGATCATCAAAGAAATCAATAGTAAACAGAAGTTCAGAGTTGTCTCTCCAAAAACCAAAAGTAAAATCAAAGTGTAATGAAAGCATAGCCATAAAAGTGGCTGAAAAACCTAATTATAATGCTAAAACACGTTCTGGGGCTTTTTGTAAATAATATAGTCTTCTGGGGCAATTATGCAATTCTTCAACTCTTGGAAAAGTCGCGGGTCGTGTCTGCTGCGATGGGTATCGATCGATACTAGGCAGTATTGATCGATACTGATGCTTCAAATCGGGTACTGAGCAACACGAACTTCTGCTTTGCTCCAGAATGCTCCAGAAAACTCCAATATCTCCAATTATGCTCCAAACGTGCTAAAACCTGTAAAATACTCTAAAAGACTCCAAAATACTAGAAAGACTCTATAAAAAGGACTTATATCATGGCCTAAAAGGGGTAAAAACCATGATATATCAACTCCCCCAGACTTAGCATTTGCTTGCCCTCAAGCAAATAGAAGACTAAACCAGAGAAAGAGGTTTGAAAACACGGAGACTCACCTATCCATGAACCATCAAAATGACCCTCTTCCCAAGCACCCAAATGTCACATAACCAGCTTTTGATCTAACCACCATATACTTATCCGTAGACATTCACAGCTTTTCCAGACTCCACACATTATCTCGCAGCATTGTTCAAATAAAACCCTCATTGCCAGTTTCATCGCTGCAACCAATGTTCAAGAACCTTCTAGATTCTTTAACATACAATATCATGACAAGGAACCATCCAATTTCACACTTTTTGTATCACTTTCTCTCCCCCAGACTTATTTCTTATTATGTTCTCTTTTTTTTTTAGATCTGCATATACACATCAAGGTCCGAAACGCGAGTATTGATGGTGTTTGCCACCGAATCCCCGGTTCTTCCCTCTCTATGTATCAAAGGTTTAGGCGAATAGTGGTATCACGGAAAATTTTCCTAATCTCGCTTTCAACCTTTGTGTGATCATTCCCTCTTAAGTAGAATAATGGGATCGCTGGAAATTTTCCTAGCCCTCTACTCAGAAGAAAATCATTTCAATCTTTTATGCTCTTATTTATCAACTTATAACAGGGGAGAGAGATACCATTACTTTAAACATATGGGTTCCTTTGTCAGATATGAATGATGAATTAAGCTCCGTAAACACTAACCACATCGATGAAGTGCAGAAATTTGGCTCAGGTTTCAGAAGAACTCTGCTGGAGACATGGATGTTTTCTAGTCAATTGGTCAGTCCTTGGATTTTTCATTAGTCGATCTAGAGCTGATCCTGTAACACTGTGCACTCAAAAACAAAATCAAAACAACAATTCAAGCACATGATCATCATTTCCAACACGTTTTGACTCGATAAAACCACTCACTCTAAGAAAAACAAACACAATGTCAACAGACACCTCCCCCAGACTTAAACAACACTGTCTCCAGTATTATCTAGCCTATAGTAGGTAAAAGAAAACAAAAGAACATAATAAAATTGTGAAAAACAAGAAGTTACCGTGCTGGAACATCTGGTATCGATCGACAGACGACTAGGTATCGATCGATACCAGGCTTAAGTCAATATGATGTTCTCCTCATTCGCGTAGGGTGTCGACCGATACCAATGTGGTATCGATCGATACTCAGGCGATTTCGAGTTTTGCTCCTTGTTTATCCTGACACAAACACAGAACGAAAAATAAAAAGAAAAATGACTCAAAAGCAGACTCACCAGTGGGTTCCCTCCCACCAAGCGCTCGTTTAAAGTCAGTAGCTTGACTTTGGCTCAGGTGATCAGTCAGGAGAAGATTGAGAGCTTACTCCCATGCAAGTTCCACAGTTAGATACTTGCAGACTCAGAGTTCTGCTCAACATGCTCTCCATAAATTTATGTCCTTTCTCTTTCAGCTCCGAAGTAAGAAGAACTCGAGCCTTAGAGAATGGCTTCGAAGTTCATTTGCACTTCACCTTGTACTCAATCGAATCCCCATCACACTTCTGAGGGATTAAGGTCATAGAGGGAGCACTCTCGACTCTTTTGCTCTTCGCCTTCTTCTTTGTTGCCCTAGCCTTCCTGACAACTTTCTTGGGGGTGCTGGGCAGTTCAACCAAAACGTCTATGACAGTTGGGTCTTCAGAAGGCTCTTCCAAAAGATCAACTACCAATGTCTCTCTTGTGACAACAGTGAAGCACGAGACATGTGTGGGAGCACCTCTAGAGGGAATGGCATCATAGTAGACCTCTCCGTCAATGTAATAGAAAGAGAGTCTCTTATGATCGCGCCAGCAGTAGCCATAAACGGTCGTCCCAGGAGCAAAGAAACCTCAGATCCTTCGCTCATCTCTACAACCTGAAAATTAGTGGGTACCAGACAATCTCCTACTTTAACAGGCAAAGCATGGATAGTACCGTATGGAGGTGAGGTAGAGGAGTTCGCAAACGTGAGAAGCATCGTAGGGGGTCTTATATCAGCCCTCAATCGTTCAGCAATTTTCCTTGATATTACATTGACGCTACACCCTAGTTCAGTTTTGCTCCATAATGCTCCATAAAACTCCAATATTTCCAATAATGCTCCAAATGTGCTAAAACCTGTAAAAGACTCTAAAAGACTCTATAATAGAATAAAGACTCGATAAAACGGACTTATATCATGGCTTAAACATGTTAAAACCATGATATATCAACTCCCCCAGACTTAGCCGTTGCTTGCCCTCAAGCAAATAGAAGACTAAACCGGAGAAAGAGGTTTGAAAACGTAGAGACTCACCTTTTCTTGAAACGTGGAAATGACCAATTTCCCATGCACCCAAATGTCACCTAACCAGCTTTTGATCTAACCACCATGTACTTCTCCGTAGACATTCGCAGCTTCCCAGACTACACACATTATTTCTCAGCATTGTTCAATCAAGCCATCCTCGCCAGTTTCATCGCTCTGAATTAGTATCAAAAACCTTCTAGATTCTTTCCCATACAATATCATGACAAGGAACCACCATTTTCACACTTTTTTGGTATTATTTCTCTCCCCCAGACTTATTTATTATTATGTTCTCTTCTTGTTTTTAGATTTTCATATACAAATCAAGGTATGAGATGCGAGTATTGATGGTGTTTGCCACCTAATCCCCGGTTCTTCCCTCTCAACGTATCAAATGATGTAGGCGAATAATGGCATCATAGGAAAATCCTAGCCTCGCTTCCAATCCTCTGTGTGATCATTCCCTCTTGAGTAGAATAATGGGATCGCTGGAAATTTTTCTAACCCTCTACTTAGAAGAAAATCATTTCATCTTTAATGCACTTATTAATTAACTTGTAATAGGGAGAGAAATACCGTTATTTTAAAACACATGGGCTCATTTGTCAGATACAAATGAGGAATCAAGCTCTATAGATACTAACCGCATTGATGAAGTGCAAAAATTTGGCTCATGCTTTAAGGAACTTTGCTGGAAACATGTGTGTCTTCTGGTTAACTGGTCAGCCTTTGGATTTTTCATTAGTCGATCTAGAACTGATTCTGTAACAATGGTCACTTAGAAGCAAGGTCAGATCAATTGATTCAAGAAAAAGATCACAGTCTCAGCCAAAATTTTGACTCAATAAAACAACGAATGACACAAAAACAGACTGACTCTAAGAAAGAAAACAAAAACAAAGTCAGCGACTACCTCCCCTAAACTTAAACAACATTGTCCCCAGTGTTATCTAACCTAGAGTTGGTGAAAGAAAACAAATGAACCAAGTGGATTATGAAAACCAGAAACCGTACCTTTACAGGGTATCGATCGATACTGGCAGGTATCGATCGACACCAGCCGTATATCGACACACTGATTGAAAATCAGTGGTGTCGAGTCGCTTAACCAGAGAAAGCATTCCATTGTGTTAGATGTTAGCACTGTTAGGAACACTCAAAAACATGTTAAAAGCAACATGGTAGATCAAATATAAATCCAAAGAAGTTCAAATGCAAAAACAAAAACTGACATAAGTTCAACAAAAAAGAAAAATAAAAGAAAAAGAAAGAAAAATACAAACGTGAAAATCAGATAGAAGGAGGACTAATCCTCCGTGTCCTCAGAATCACTCTCTCGGTCAGCAACAGCGGTATGTGAAGGTCCAGGCTAGGACGATGGATCAGCATCCGTGTCAGTCATGCAACGCCAGTGAACAGCAGCCCAGATGCTCTTCATGCTCGCTATCATCAGTCTCTGGAAAGCAGCTGGCTCCATCGGGACGTCTGTGTCCTCAGGCCACTGTGGCTCAGGAATAGGTGGGCATGATGCAGCATGTGTATGTCCTCCCCGACGTGAAGTAGATGGGATGTCAGCAGCAGGTGGACGAACCTGTCGTCGAGTCGCAGAAATCGGAGTCAACAGCTCTGCAGGAGGCTCAAAACGAAGCTGAGCAGCACCCTCAGATAAGTCTGTCAGATCCCTTTCAGGTAGCTGCACCAGAAAGCTCCCATCAGATCTGTTAAGAATCCACTTCCTCCCGGTCTTTAACCACTTAAGGTTCCTCAGATGAGCCTCTTCCATGTATCGACGCGCAGTGACAATCATGCAGCTCGTAGTACTGATCCTGAGGTGCTGGAAGATAGGAGTAAGCAGACTACCAACTGACTCCTTCTTCGTGCTCGTCCCTGTGAATGGTTTGGTCTTCAGAGAGACCAGATGATGCGCAAAAACAGCCCCAAGGTTAACATCCTCAAGCTCAGGCCAATCAAAATCATGCTCAGGGATGTTCCAGAAACAGAAGCAGAAGCTCAGACACTCTCATCTTGTTAGGATCCATCTTTCACATGAGAGTAGTGCTCAGGATCCTAACAAAACAGCGCAGGACTGGATGTCGTACGTCCATCTGAGTGGACGTCTTAGAGTCGTAGACACCGTTCCCAAACCATGCCCAAAATCCATGCATGTCAGGATGGGCAGCTGGAAGAGCAATCCTCCTGCGATCCCTCCGAAACCCATAGAGGTCATAGAGATCAGGGAGTGGAATTATGTACCTCACTCCGCGAGCCATGAAGGACAGGCTACCACCCTGTGCGTCTCGCAGAAGCTCATCTGAATAGCTAATGCGAGCTGTCGCCATAAACTGACGAACCAAATAAGGGTAGAGGTCATGCTGCTGTGTAGACATGTGACCAAAACCAATCCGCTCAAGTAGACGAGCCAAATCTGAGTCGAGACCCAGCTTATGCAAAGAAAATCCATCCACAAACCTGGTAGGCTCGATAGTAACACCCAACCATGCGTTATAGAACAGCGTGTCGAAATCGTCCCACTCCTCAGAAATGGGTCTAAATGCGGTGTCATCACTCAAGGCATACGCCTTCTTCTGTCCATCCCAATCTCTTTCGCAGACTATCTTGGTACCCTCTCGTCTAGGCCAAGGGTTTGATCGGTGTGCTGGAGGGGCAGAAAGAAAACCAGCGGACCGATGAGTAGGGTTCATAGGTGGAGGTGGTGGTGCAGACTGTGTGGCTGAAGTTGGGGAAGCTCTGCGTAACGCACTACCCGGAAGCTCATCTTCTTCTGTCTCTCCATCAAAGAGAACCCCGTAATTGTCACGGCCCTGGACAGTGCTCACGAAACCTGTTCGCCAATATTCACCATCCCAATACTTAACCCTCTCATCCAGCTTGTACGTTATCGAGGACTGGCTGGAGCTCGACGTACGGAGAGCGCGAATGGAATGCTCGTTTACTAGCAGGCTGGTGGTGGGCTGATTAACTGGCATGACTCTGTAGCGGTTATTGTCAAGACAAGCTTTAACCACTACCTCAACCCATTTCGATGAGATCCTTACTTCGACTCGCTCATTCACCTTAAATGTCCTCGTCTCATCTGAAGTCCTTGCTCTCTTTGTTGCAGACATCTGAAATCAGAGGCAAACAAACAGTACTACATAAATCAAACATCTCTCAGATCATCACAAGCAAATTCGCATAATCAGGTATGAGGGTATCGATCGACACCTTAGGGTATCGATTGATACCCTGAAGCAATATCAGTTCATCGACACACAAAATCTCAAATCATCAACAATGAAAAACAAGGCAATTTAAAGGCAAGGATCGGTTCGAAACTACCCTAGGACAACTCAGCAAACGACATGCATCGAGAGAAACAAGTTGTAAGGAGTGGAATTTCACAAACCCATAACCTAAAAATCGGATTGAAAAAGTGGAATTTCGAGATCATACCTTTGTTGGATTAAGAAACAAATGCTAGAAACGGATAGAGGATGAAATTTTAATGAATTTAGGCACTTAAATTGCTCAATTCGGTGAAGATTTGAAAAAGTTGGGATTAGAGAGTGAGAGGTAGGCGGCGGTATCGAACGATGAGGGATTGTGTGGAAGAAGACAAAACCGTAGGGTTTTAAGGAAACTTACCTGGCCGTGGAGCATCGATCGATACCCAGATGTATCGATCGACACTTGTCGTTTTTGGTCGACACTTATGAAAATCATGCTCCCCTTTTTACGACACTTGGTATCGATCAACACAGACTGGTGTCGATCGATACTTCCCGTCAAATCTGCTTCACGTTTGACACAAGACACAAAACCAAAAATCAAAAACAAATAGAATATAAAAACGTATGTACAGACTTACCAGTGGGTTGCCTCCCACCAAGCGCTTGTTTACAGTCAATAGCTTGACTTTGGTATGGCGATCAGTCGGAAAGAAGTAGGGAACTCACTCCCATGCAAGTTCCACAACTAGACACTTCCAAACTCAGAGTTTCGCGCAGCATACGCTCAATAACCTCTTGCCCTTTCTCTTTCAGCTCTGGAGTTAGGATGATTATAGCCTTAGAGAATGGTTTCGAGCGTCCCTTGCACTTCACCTTGTACTCGATCGAATCTCCATCACTTTTCTGAGGGGTTAAGGTGACATATGTAACGTTCTCGACGCTTTTGTCCTTCACCTTCTTCTTTGCCTTAGTCTTTTTGATGACTTTCTTGGCGATGATAGGAGGATGATCTAGAGCTTCCATGACAGTTGGCACAGCATCAGGCTCGTCTAAAAGATCAACCATCAATGTTTCTCCTGCACCAACGGGGATGCAAGATATCTATGTGGGAGTTCTTTTAGAGGGGATGGCTTCGTAGGAGACCTGTTCGTCAATGTACGAGAATGAAATCTTCCTACTGGGTGTGTCCATAACTGCACTAGCAGTAGCCATGAACGGTCTTCCAAGAATCAAAGGCGTGCTAGACCTTGCATGCATCTCCACAACCTGAAAATCAATAGGAACCATACAGTCCCCTACCTTAACCATCAAGTCATGGATTGTACCGTACGGAACAGATGTGGAAGAGTTCGCGAATGTGAGAGGCATTTGAGTAGATCGTATGTCATCGATCTTAAGCTTCTCTACAAGTGCCTTTGAAATGACATTCACGCTAGACCCTGAATCAACCAGTGATTCCTTGATTTCAACTCCAGAGATGGAGCATGGAACTGAAAATTTCCCTGGGTCTTCCCTCTTAGTCAACCGCTTCAGTGGAGGCGGTGGACTTCTGACTTTGATGAAGAGTGCCTTAATCTCTTCCTCATTTTCTCTGCAATCTCGGAAGTGACTCAGCAGAGGCAAGTACTCTAGAGCTTCTTCGAAAGTATGTGTGAGTGGAATTCTTCGTACCATCTTCTCAAAGCCACGCAGCTGCTTTGGAGAAATAGGATCTCTGAGGTGTTTAGGTGGTCGAGGATCTGGGTTCTTAGGTTTGTATACACGTCTCTCAACCATCTCTGGTTTTCTCATGATCTCTGGTTCAGCCTCCGAGGGGTATCGATCGATACTAGCAGTGGTATCGATCGATACTAGCAGTGGTATCGATCGATACTGACGAGTCAGGTTCGGAATCATCTTCTTCAAAGTTTTCGAGATGACATTGACACTGGCCCCTGAGTCAACGAGAGACTCTTTGAAATCAACTCCAGAGATAGAGCATGGAACCGCGAATTTCCCTGGATCTTCTCTTTGGGTCAGCTGTCTCAGTGGAGGTGTACCTCTAGCCTTAATGAGGAGTGCCTTGATCTCTTCCTCAGTTTCTCTAGAATCTTTGAAGTGACTTAGCAGAGGACGTTGTTCTAGAGCTTCTTCGAAAGACGATTCAGGGGAAATCCTTCGTACCATCTTCTCAAAGCCACGCAGCTGCTTTGGAGAGATGGGATCTCTGAGGTGTTTAGGAACATGATTCAGCTTCTTGGGCTTGCGAACTCTTTCTTTGATCAACTCACGTGTTTCCACACGTTCTGGCTCGTTCTGCGAGGGGTATCGATCGACACCAGGTAGGGTATCGATTGATACTCTTGCTGTTGAATCATCCTTGACAGTTTTGTCATCATCAAGATGCTCCACAATCAGACTATCCAGCATAGCCTTGCATCTGGCGTCCTCTACCTCTTTCTTAACCTTTGTAGCAGCTCTGGGGTAAGGTATCCTCGGTATATAGACTCTCTCTGGAAGTATTTTAGGTACCACAGTCGACATCTCATGTGTCTCCTCAGAAATCTCCTCAGTATCGACCGATACCAATGGGGTATCGATCGATACACGGGTTCTTGTATCCATTCGAGCATGTGTCTAAGCTGGTATCGATCGATACAAGGGTGTATCGATCGATACTCTGGTGATTTCAGGATCTTCATCGATATTTCCTGCAGTTGAAGTGATTGCATTGACGTGAGCATTGTGTGAATGAACCGTCTTTCCCTTGGCATTTCCTGCAGTCTGAGCTACTTATGTTTCCAGTATCCTGTGACTCGTATTTAGAGCCTCGATCCTTCCACTCAAATCGGTGTACACCGCATCCAATTTCCCATTGAAAGTGACTGTCATCTTCTCCTGCCCTTGAACTAGTTGTTCAAGCATAGCCTCAATCTTACTCTCAGGCGCTTTGGGTGGTGGGGATTGGTACCCTCCTTGCTGAGCATAGTTGGTGAAGTTTCGATTGGTGTTGTATCCAAATCGCTGACCCTGAAAACCAGAACCACCAATGTAGTTAACATCTTCCATTTCATTTTCAGCAGCAAAATGGACGGCCTTTGTTGCCTTTCCCAGCAGAAGACTGTGCATAGAATCCAGCTGAGCTTTAACTTCAGCGATCTGCGACCCATTCATGTTACCAGCCAGCTTCTTGCGCTCGAAGTCTGCGCTCTTGGTGCTACTGCTAGATGCAAAGTTTTCAATCAACAAATAAGCATCCTCAGGGTATCTGTTGTTGAAATTACCATTGCTTGAAGCGTCCAGAGCCATCTGATACCTCCAATCTACTTCTCTAAAGAAGATACCCAGCAACTGCACATCAGAGTATTCGTGATGTGGACAATCTCTCTAATACGATCTGAATCTCGTCCAAGCAGCCTTGAACGCCTCAGTAGGTCCTTGAGAAAATTAGGAGATTTTATTCCTCAGATCCTCAGATCATGCATCATCGTAGAAGTTGATCAGGAAGGCTCTCTTAGTGTCCTCCCAAATAGTTAGCGAACCAGGAGGTAACTGCCTCAGCCAGTAGGTCACATCTCCACCTAGAGAGTAGGGGAAGAGCTTGCAGAAGAGATAATCGTAGGACACTCCGTTGCTCTTGATGCTAGTGACAAAGTCCTCGAACTTCTCTACATGGTCCATTGGATGTTCATGAGGAAGACCATGAAAGAGATGCTGTCCCACAAGAGCAAAGTACGCAAGTTTCAGCTCAAAGTCATTCCTCTCGAACGCAGGAGGACGAATCGCTGACCGATTGGCGAAAAACTGGTCAGGCCTGTTGTACTCACCAATCGTCCTTCCACGATTAACCACATCATTTCTCGCGTTCCCAGCGACATTCGCAGCGACAACAGGAGCAGGTGGCATGACGATCCCCTCTCCATCTAGACGTTGTCCTTGCTCATTGCACAACCGACCCTCTTGGTCTCTGTACGCACCAGCTGCTTCATGAACCAACTGATTGTTGTTCATCTTAGCTGATTTCTTTGCTTTCCTGTTTGTGCGTTCCACAAGTGCTAGATGTTCCAATGATAGATCAACTAGCGGGGTGTTCTTGTTGCTTCTGGTTTCTCGATTAGGCATGCACCTGAAAACAAAAGTCAAGAACGTAAGTAACTGAAATATACGTCGGGTATCGACCGATACTCAAGGGTATCGATCGATACTCGGGCGATTTAGACGAATTTCTTAGCTAAAATCCAATGGCGAATTGAGTCCCCGGCAACGGCGCCAAATTCGATATGCTCAAATTAATACCTTAACAGTACTAAAGCAGTAGTTGTAATATAGCTAGGGGTCGAACCACAAAGACTCACAGAGATCACACAATAGATTATATAGTATCGAATTAAGCTACGCCAAGAGATGTAATTGAAAGCAGTGCAGAAATTAAAAGAGTTGTAAATCAATTGGGAGAATAGCAGGATTTAGATTTAGCGCAGTTCTTGAACTCAAATCACTAAAGTATAGCTAACCAACTCTCGTTGCGAAAACTATCTAAATCTAAATCCTAGGAATTCCAAATCTCTTTGTGAATCCTAAAGTCTAAATCAGCTTTAAAGTTCAGGTTTGATATGTTCACAAATCAATTAAACCAAATCTCTTTGCGAATAATCAATTTGCTTACCCTAAGTTCTATCAGGTAATTAATCGCACTGTCGTACCTAATCAATTATCCTAAGATCTAAGTTCCAGATTCGTCAACCTAGAATTAGCTTTGAACACAACCTAAGGCGAAGAACTAATTCAGATGGTGAATCCTAAACAGATAATTAACCTAGCATTCAAAGAAATCATTTATGAGAAAACCCTAAACCTAAAGTGGATCTACTCAGACATGGAGAATGAAACAATCAACATGTTTGAATAAATCATCAATAGAAAATAAGAATGACAAGAGGTTTTAAGATCTGATCTCGGACGAAAGGAGATTCAGACTTGACTCTCTAAAACCAAAGTGTAGAAAATAAAGCATAGCCTAAACAGATAGCTGTAAAATCCTATTTATAACCTAAATCACGACTTGGGGTTTTCTTGTAATTATTAAAGACTTCTGGGCATTTTTGCAATTCTTCAAGTCTTGGAAAACTCGCGGGTCGTGTCTTGCTGCGATGAGTATCGATCGATACCATGGGGTATCGATCGATGCTTGTCGTGAAATCAGGTACTCAGCAACACGAACTTCAGCCCTTGCACCAAACTGCTCCAGAAAGCTCCAATAACTCCAATTAGGCTCCAAGCGTGCTAGAACTTGTAAAAGACTCTAAAATACTATAAAACACTAGAAAGATTCTATAAAAAGGACTTATATCATGGCTTAAATAGGGTAAAAACCATGATATATCAGGGTGGGGAGTGGGTATGTAGACACATACTCTCATCTTTTGTAAACGCGATTCATCTATCATACCTTTTTAAGTTATCAATTTATATTGCATTTGCACTCATTATTCTCGTATGTTGTTGGCCACAACAACGAGTTCATACATCCTCTTTGGATTCTAACCCCTACCCTATACGGATCACGTATCTCTTATAATCCACCACGGATTAAAGCTCGCTATATAAATTAAAGGCGGATATATCCGGACCAGTGGAAGGAAAATATATACCTCGACCAAACCAATCACAATTTCACTATCGAAACGGGAACATAAGTTGAGTCTACTTCGCAAGCCCTAAAGCCGAAGTGAAATCTAATCCCAGTCACCAATCGATTCTTAGCACACAGGTCTTTAACATCTCGACATACGGTACAAATCATCACAAGACACTCCACCTCGTACAAGATTTGAAACATTACATTTCGCCTACTCTAAACGGCTCGGAAACCAATCTTTACGAAAATAATTACACCTTGTTCCTATTAACTAATCGATAAAACCTTAGCAAAAAACAGGAACACAATACGGACGAAATCTCAATAACATATCATTGGATAAAGCCATCCAGGCATGTGTTCAAAAAGTACATTTAAAACAAACCAGAAGAAAAACAGATCCTTTCGGACATTACAACAAAAGATAAAACTATTCAACTTGGTTCGCGTAAGGTTCAACAGAACCCAGAGCACGCTCGACAGTCCCAACGGGCTCGATCGCAACAGCTCTAGATGCGATAGGGTCAGTCGGCTCGGCGTCGTGCAAAGAGCCCTCCGAAGCATCCGAGATCGGAGAAAGCTTAAGCTCATCTCTCAGGCAAGTTTCGATCTTGTCGAAATCTTCGTCAACGCCAATCTGCTCGGCTTTCCAGGAATTCAACTTATCAACCTCGTCGTCGAGAGATGTGACTTTCCACGTTCGAATATCGTCGATGAGATGTGACTCAAACTCTTTTCCCTTAGCATCCTTCAACTTCTCGACACTCTCCCTTGAGTTAGAAATTCGATCATCGAACATAAGAGCCGATTCACGCCTGGCATCCCTCTGAGCCTTTCTTATCTAGGCAACATGCAAGGCATCCTTCTCCTCGATCTTCCGTATCTCAGTTTCTAGCTTCCCCTTTTGAATTTCAACTCGGGCCGCGAGGACCATGGATTTTACATCCTCTTCCCTCAGAGCAGTCTTCTCTCTTTCAAGGTCCGCGACTTTGGTCGAAAATGAGGTCAATTTCTTTTTCTCCTCGATTAACCTTCTCTTCTCTGACGAAGCGTCCTTTCTCGCCTCGTCAACTCGGCGTTTGTTACGACAAACCTCGAAATCATAAGCAGTCGCCATCTCGTTGATAGAAGCAATAAACTACAAGTCAAAGAGATAATCAGCAAAATCTAAAATACTCACATTTGTTGTAAAAAATCAAATCCCACCTTGGTGCAACGCAGCGACATATTCGCATACGTTTTCCCTTCAGAAAGCTTGTCTAGGGGAGGGATATTAATGTCGGGCCCGTTGATTTCTGAGAAAAGGGCAGTCGACATAGCATGATCAGTAATTATAGCCCCGGAAGGCAATGAGTCAGCAGCAGGGCGAGCAGTGCGTTGTTTCTTCTCAACGGTTTTTCTTCAATCACTTTGCAACGAGGAACGTTTTCGACTCAGCTCGTTCCCATGCCCCGCTAAAGTTGGGGAGGCGGCTCGTAAGTATGGGGAAGGGCCAGCATACCTCCTCCCTCGCTAGCAGAAGCAGGAGGATCGGAAGGATCACCCATACCCTTTCTAGTATCATCAATATTCCATGCGGGAGTAGTAGCACCCGAGATCGTCACTTTGGTAGAAACCAAGTCTTAGGTCGTCTCCTCAATGACAAGAGGATTCATGTTTGCCTTGGCAACTCGTCTCGCCGCTTCCTCAGCTTCGGCAGCCTTCCTTTCAGCCTCTCTCGCCTCGAGCTTCTTCTTCGTACGAATCAACAATCTCGCCATACTCGTCAAAGTACCTTCGTAGGGGTTGTGGGTTCGTCGGAGTGTAGTCACAAATAGTCCGAGCCCTCTTCATTCTATCAAACTAGAAATCATTTCTCTAGTCGACTTTTTGGCCCCTAGAATCGTCCACACCTCGGGTAGATCGTTTGGACGTGGAGGTTGCGGCCTATGAACTACAAAAAAAAATCAAAAACACGAAGTTAATTAACAATATTAGGCAATACACCGAACCACGAATATACGGAGTAACTACCAAGTGATCCCCAATTCGTCATAACTACTTGGAGGCAAGTCCGATCCACAGAGGCCTCGGAAATCCGGATAGAGAAGAAGCGGCTCTCCCAGACATCCTTTCTCTGGAAACTATCGATGATTCTAAAATCAGCCTTGTTGGAGATATATACCTTCCCCGAGTTAGGGACTCTTCGGATTTCCAGAAGATTCAAAATGTACTTGAGATTAATCTCGACACCACACTCCGCACATCTGATCAAGATCCCTATCAGATGACGAAGTCCCCAAGGCGTGACCTGGCTCAGTGCGATCTCGTGCTTCTAAAGATATCGTATAACAAGCTTTGACACGGGAAACCATAGGAAACACAAGGAAAAGAAGCCCTCGTTAACGGTGAAGAATTCTGAATGAGGTTTATAAGGTCGAACGGATGAACCAGGAATGACGAACTCAACCTCCTCGGGTATTTCGAAGCGTCGCCAAAATCTACGGGTCGGCTACCAATCGGTCCCCAGTTTATCTTGACCAAGTGAAGACAATCGCTATCAACATAAGCCTCAGAAATATGAACGAAGAAGAAATTATCCTCCCAACCGCTGTCTTTGCTCGGGAATCCCATAATGATTCTCCTAGTCTTTTTGTTACCAATATAAAACTTGGCAAACGTGGATTTGGGAACCCTTCGGATGTCTAGCAGGTTTCGGAGATGATCGACAGTCACCTCGACATCACATTCGTAACTGCGAACTAGGATCCCTATGAGGTGACGAAGCCCCCGAACTATGATTTGGGCTAAAGCAAGGTTGTGATGCCATAAATAGCAAAGGATCACTTCAAGAATCAGAAACAAAACAAAAAAACATAAATTGAAAATGGCTTCGTAAACAGTGAAACAACCCGGAGGAGGATTGTTGGCTCGATCAGATGGCTCGGGGACTACGAATTCAACATCCTCAGAAAGATTGAATCGCACCCGCAACTCTTCCAGACACATCGCGGTCGAGAGCGTACAACTTGGTGGAACGACCAGCCTCTTCTTGGGCCCTCTCACAGATTTTCGCTTCGGCGAACCCGATAGATATACGTTCACCAGGCGATCAATCTCTGCCCTTGCCTCGATGGGATCCCAAAGGAAGTCTTCATCTTCAATTTTTATCTCCTCGGTTATCACCGCATTGTCAGGCTCAGCGATGAAAGAGTGAACCAACCCCTCAAAGGGAACAACGTCATGATATTGACTTGCGACCTTTGGAAAGGAAGATTCGCCTCGGAGAAAGCATTAAACTCGGACAATACACCCTCAATACCAGTCTTCGCAGCCGAAGCGCAAGGGCCATACTCTTCACCTGCCGCGGCCGATTTATTCGCTTCGGCACCCGATGCGGAATAATGGATGAGCGGAATATGGTCGGTCGAACCAACCGAGCCGTTTAGAATATCGCACTCCGACATATCACCTCGGAAATATTAAATTAAGAAGGAGAAGGGAGAAGAAAGTTACATGAGTTTCAGAAGTTTTTGGAGTGATGAGAAGAAATGAAGAGAATCTCAGCTTTTATAGACGCTTCGCGCGTGGTCGCGCGTGACCTCGAAAACCAACAGTGATCATTCGCAACTTTTGAGATATTTAAAGCATAACGCTTGAATGCAACTGGCAAGAGACCTTAAAATCAAAGTCAACGGTAACATCACTCCAAAACAACGGGGTATGCCGAACTCATTTCATGAAATTCGCTATCATCCCAAACATAAGACATCTTGGAAGTCATGGCTCAGTATCTTTCCAGATCGATTGTTAATCTTAATCTCAACAAATCCTACCTCGTCATAATCATTCCCGAATCTGACGAGTTGGAAGGCAAACTATTGGAGTCGGTTTTAACCCATCCGAGATTAACACCTCAGACAACGAGGGATACTAACACGACCCGAAGCATGGCGACAGAACGTCCCTAGCATCTCGTCTCACTTCTTCTAGTAGCGCAGACCCGAGGTGAGGATAATACTATCTCTGCTGAATCAAGGCCAATCCAGGACAGGTCGTTCCACTTCGGGAAAATAGCCGAGTTAATCAGAACAGCTATTGGACGAGATACAAGTGCCCATGGACCTTTATGGGCCGAGTTACAAGTGTCCACCAACTCTTTTGGGTCGTATTAAAGGTCCAAGTCATCGTTTACCCTAGCCGCGCAAAGGAAGAAGGAAAATTTCCTTTTTACGTTCGAGAATCTCGGACGTAAGCAGTTATAAATAGTATTCGTAAATCACTTATAAAGGAGACCATAACAATAGCTCTTAGCATCTTGTGCTCATACACTTTCAAACAGCAATAAAATCACCATCTTTGGATCTCTTTCTGTGTTTTTCTAGAAACTTTGGTTCCCTCTTAAAAGTCTCGACAAAATATTGACTGTGTGAGTTTTGACTCTCACACAAGTCTCGTGAACCGTCTAAGAGAGGATCTCGGAAGATCTGTTCTGGAAGATTTCCTTTTATCTTTACACGGCCGCCGACTTGAATTTTCTTCTAGGGCGAATGATGACTCAGGTCGTCTAATGGACTTGCGATTTGGCCCAATACACTTGAAAGGTTAACCTCGCCTCGGCCCATAAGTCTTTGCTTTGGCCCATAAAGTGCCTGGCTCAGCCCATGACGCTTTGCTCTGTCGTGGGCTCGGCCCATTTCCTCTCTCAATTTGGCCGAGATGAACCGGGTCGAATTGGTCTCGGTTTGGCCTCAGCTCGGTCTTGGTTAATCCAAGGCGTGATCCCTGGTTTGGCCTCAGCTCGGTCTCAGTTTAGCCAAGGTGTGGCTCATGTTGGTCTGAGGCAAGCTGCTCCGCCTCGACCTATCCTTCTCTTCTTTGGCTTGGATGGTCTTCTCCGGCTCGGTCGTATTCTTTTACTTAGTCATTTTTAGTAGTTAATCTCGAGTGGGTGAAAACCGACCCCAACACTTGTCGGAAGTCTTAGCCGACCCAAAGCCCCTAACCGGATTCTTAGGAGAAAAAACGATGACTCTCGGCACAATCAGGCTTCCCGTCCAAGCTAAAGGCGTACCAAAAATCATGGATTTCTCCATCGCAGATCACCCGTTGATATACAACGTAATCATGGGAACGCCGTGGATAAACTCCATTCAAGCCATTCCATCGACGTACCATATTTGCGTCAAGTTTCCATCCCTCGACGGAATCAATACAATACAAAAAATATGTATGCAATTCTAAACCATATAATGTTAAACATAAATTATGTAACTCTGAATGCAAACTTCTTTGGCAGTCTACATTGCAGACTAAAATGGAACTCTAGGTATCAGACTTCTAAATCATAGAAAACCTTCATACTCATTCTGAAAATGAGAAATGATAATTTTGTTTGAAAATGAAGCAAAAAAATTTGTATCTTGTTTAAATCCAAAGCTTTGTGGAGCACAAAAAAATATAAACAACAAATCTGAAAATTTTGTTGGAGCTAAAAATTCACAATCACCAAAAACTGAAATAAAATACACTACAAACAGATCTGGAACATGGGTTGGACGAAAAAGCTTACATGGTCTGGAGGCGCGACTCAGATCTGCAACAATAAAAGAAAGACAAATGTGAGAAAAACGATTGAACACAAATATAAACGATAAGATAAGGTCCGGAAAGAGGAAGATTTGGTGAAGAACTTCAACTTACCAGTTCAGAAAGAGGAAGATGAAGACGACACCGGGTAAAAACTGCAACAATAAGATAAGAAATGAGACAGAGATGAAGACGGCGAAAGAAGAAGAAGAAGAATGACGGCTTATTGGCGAGAATGGAGAGTCGGCGGAGCTTAACGGCGAGAGAGTGCAACACCCTTTTAGAGAGAAACTCAAGGTTTTTTTTAAAACAAAATTAGGGTTACAAGTGGTAAGTTTCCTTTATATAATGGGGTAAAATTTCCGGTTAGGTTAATTATTTTCGGTTTAGAAGTTTCTTATACCCTAAACTCTAAATAGACTTCACTCGAAGTCTGTTATACCCTAAACTATAAATAGAGTTCACTTGAAGCCTCAAAGGTTAAACATACTTCGTATGAAGTCTCTAAATTGATGCAGTCTTCAAATGAAGTCTGCTAAATTTAAACCATAAATCGGATATTTTGCGCTCAATAGTCAAAACTCTATATGGACAATCAAATACATAACTCAAAATATCATGAAACTTATAAATATGAAACAATAATAACTACTAACACATGACCACATGAATATCTAAACATATGGTTATGTACTATGTGTTATGTATTCATTTCATTAGTAGTATGTATGAGACTATAACCTAATTTATCTTTGTTGGTTTAATTTGAGTCAATTGTATGAAATTTTAATTTATATACATCACAAATATTTATATTTAGTTTATGCAATCAAAATTTTAATCAAATTATTTTTTATTTTAAATTTTAAATATAAGATTTAATTACATAGCAAATTTTTTATGAAATCTATATAGTAGACTTTTGTACTTCTCTAGTAGACTTTGCAAAGTTATAACCGTAATTGAGACTTCTATTTTTGTTTGATTATAAGGGAGATAATTATAATTTTCTTACCCTTTTGAGTTACTTTTACTTTAACTTGAATAAGGAGTTTACTTTTGCATTTATAATCAATTATATGTCATTTTTTAGCAATTCTCCCTTCAATACACTATCTTATTATATAAAGTTGAGCAAGTTCAAAATGAGCATGACAAGTAGGATCATTATAATTCACTAAATCGTGACATGTGTCATTGTTAATTTAGATCGTGACATGTGTTAATGTAATAATATAATTTTTCCAAATTTTAGTTATTTATTTTTAAATAGTTAAAATAATTAAAAAGAAAAGAAATTGTGTTTAAGAAAATAGAAGCTAATAAAACGAAGAAAAAAATTAAAATACGAGAAAAAAAATAGAAACTACAAAATCGGAAAAAATGTAAATTATTAAATCTATTTAAGATTTATAATACATAGAAATATTATTTATCAATTAGGTACAGTTTTAAGTTATATAAGTTCAATTTTAAGTTATATAATATTTGAAATTTTGTTTTCGAATACTCTCATTCATTAAGAAGATTTTTTATAGATAATACATATCAATTTTGAATTTTTTTTTTAATTGCAAACTATAAAATGTAATTTTTTGAATAACTCAACGAGTATTTTAATTTAAAATCTAATTATATGTGTCATAATTATGCGGTTATCAATTTTAAAATATATACATTTTATATTTTATCTGCGTATTACGCCGTACCTAATCTAGTTTTAAATAAAGATGGGACAAACTAAAAAAATATTTGATCAAACCAATTTATGATCATAATTTTAAATAAAGATGGGACAAACTAAAAAAATATTTTATCTGTTAATTGAGGGATCAGAATTTGAATATTTCCAATGTAATCACGATTAGTCAGTATAGATGCCTTAAATAACAAGAAATTTTAAAATTTTACTGATTTCGGTAATTAATTTAGATTTCGGCATGGAATTATTTGGTTAAATTAAGAAAGAACTAAAATAATATTTCAATTTTCGAGTAATCGATATTTGATCCTTCAAATTTATATATTGCAACTTGTTGGTAAGAAAAAAAAATGTGTATGAAGAAGACTTTGAATTAAGCGAGAAGAAAGCCCTTTCTGGTTGATTTTGGCAACTTCACCATCTCCAACTCTCAACAAAACCTGCGACAAAATTTCATAAATCTCTCTCTCTCTCTCTCTCTCTCTCTCTCTCTCTCTCTCTCTCTCTCTCTCGAGTCGAGTCGAGTCGCGTTTCTTCAGCTGGACTTGGTTACTTTCTCTGAGCTTTGCTCATGGTTGGAGCAAGAACGAAGCCGAAGTGGCGAATAATCTGACTCCCAGATCCGAGTTTCTGGCTCTTAGGTCTTCCTCTAGCTTCTACCGTTTTGTATTCGCGACTCTTCATATAAGCTACAAAGCTACTGATTGAATAGTTTCTTTTGGCTTTTTAGCTGAGTTGCTGCTAGGGTTTTCGATTTTTCCGGGATTGACTTTAATCAGAATCTTCCTGATTCATGGCAGGTTGAGCAATTGCTCCATTAATGGACTGCTGCTTTCATACGGATCAGGATTTGCGATTGCAGTGTTTTGCTGGTTACATTGTTCATCCATTTGAAGTTTCGTAGAGTTTCTTTTTTGTTTCTTCTTGTAACATTCAATTTGGAGATCAAGTTCGTCGTTTCCGTATGGAGAGCTTCGAGAGAGCTTGAGCTGATTTTGGTAATAAAATTTGGTACAGCGATTCTTGCCGTGTGATGGGTGGGATTTGCTCGAGGAGCTCCTCTGTAAATAACGCTCCTGGTGGTAGCTTTCAACATGCTCTGAATAATGTTAAGTCCGAGTCCGGTGAACTCGGACACAAAGATGCTGATCCTTCTCCGTCACCTGTGGTGGATAAGCCTCCATCGGAATCGTTTTCGTTTCCGAATCTAAACGTAGCCTCTGCTGGATCTCATCCTCAGAATATCGAGGACGGGATTCCCCGGTTATCGAGGGGTTTATCTCAGAAATCAAGATCCACTAAGTCTAGGCAAGCTGCTGTGGCAAAGGTAAAGACATTGTGAGTTAGTTTCTTTAATCTCTTTGATGGGCTTGACTGAGTTGTTTCTTGTTTATAGGTTTCGGAAGTAAGCTCTCTTTTGGGCAGGGCTGGCACTATGGGACTTGGTAAAGCTGTGGACGTATTGGACACACTTGGGAGTAGCATGACGAATCTGAACCTTAGCGGGGGATTTTCTTCTGCCACGACTACAAAAGGGAACAAGATCTCAATCCTGTCTTTTGAAGTCGCTAACACCATCGTTAAAGGCGCCAATCTTATGCATTCTCTTTCAAAAGATAGCATCACGCATTTGAAAGAGGCAGTGTTACCCTCAGAAGGTGTACAAAACCTTATATCCAAAGACATGGATGAACTGTTGAGAATAGCTGCTGCAGATAAAAGGTAACACTATTTGACAATGTTCTGTGTCCTCTTTACACTGTTTTCTATTTGTGGTTTGGAGATTAAAATTATTTATCGTTTACAGGGAAGAGTTGAGGATTTTTTCTGGAGAGGTGGTGCGTTTTGGGAATCGTTGCAAGGATCCTCAATACCACAACCTGGATCGCTTCTTTGACAGGTTCCAATATGATCCTGTCACTTTGGTCACATAATGGGTCTATTATTTTCGGAAAGTATCTGATCTTTCATTAGTTCTGTGTTGTGATTTAGGTTGGGCTCTGAATTTTCACCCCAGAGACATTTGAAACAGGAAGCAGAAACCATAATGCACCAGCTGATGACATTTGTTCATTTTACAGCTGTATGTATTTTCATGCAAATTTGTGATATTCAATCCTGCTTGACCCTCTGGATGGCAATTTACTCTGATTTTCTACTATGCTTTCAGGACTTGTATCATGAACTCCATGCGCTGGATAGGTTTGAACAAGATTACCAACGTAAGATCCAGGAAGAAGAGAACCCAAGCACAACACAACGAGGTTGGTACCAAATAATATATGTTCTAATTTCCACAACATATATCTTTGGAAATGGATGCTATTGTATTACGCTCTCTATTTTCTTCTGTCTTGTGTTACTGTTCTAATTTCTGTTCCATCTGTGCTATTTCTATGTAAGGTGTGGGAGATACCCTCGCTATCTTGAGAACTGAATTAAAGAGTCAGAAAAAGCATGTACGAAACTTAAAGAAAAAATCTCTTTGGTCTAGGATCTTGGAAGAGGTAAGTGCTGCAAACTGATAAACCACTAATATTTCCTTTTTCTTAGAAGTTCCTTGGCTCATCTCGATTCCTATGTTAATTCTTGAAAATACAAATAATGCTTAGGTGATGGAGAAACTCGTAGACGTTGTCCATTTCTTGCATTTGGAGATTCACGAAGCCTTTGGTGGTGCGGGTGAGGCTCGATTATTGGATAAAGCGTTTTAGTCTTATTTCAGTTTTCGGGAAGATGGATGATATAGTTGTTTTTTTCCCCTTATATATATATATATATATATATATCTAAAATGAAACATGTGCTTACTTACTAATCATGATCATTCTACCTGATATGCAGATCTTGATAAGCCTGCAAGTGACCCGCCAGTCAATCATAAAAAATTGGGCTCTGCTGGTCTTGCCTTACATTATGCAAACATCATTACTCAAATTGATACTCTTGTAAGTTATTATTCTATTTATCACTTGAGTTTTACTTTCCGTGTTTGGCCTGTTTCCAAATTGTGGTTGCCTGCGATTGTGAATCGTCTGTTACTCATACCCAATGGTTACCGGATCTCAATAGTAACCTACCGTTAGCAATAATATTATTAATATGATTGGACCCGTATGGGATGTTGGTTCATGGAATTTATATCAATTAATTTATTTTCTCATTTCTATGAGTAGGTGTCCCGGTCTAGCACTATGCCTGCAAGCACAAGAGACGCTTTGTACCAAGGTTTACCCCCAAGCATAAAATCTGCTTTACGCTCCAGAATACAGTCCTTCCAGGTCAAGGAAGAGGTATTAGGATTATTCCACACTGCCCATAATGATTTAATGCGGAGAAAATGAATCACTGTTACTTGAAATGTTATTTGTATTCCTGCTCATCACTCTGCCTCTGATTTGTTTTAACCAGCTCACTGTTCCTCAAATAAAAGCCGAAATGGAAAAAACGTTGCAGTGGCTCGTTCCTGTTGCTACAAATACAACCAAGTAAGCCTATGCGATGTTTTCTTTCTCATTATCGTGGTTTTGTGTCATCATTAGAACTCTGTTCTCACTTAAACCATGTAGTTTTTTGGTGGGTCGATGGAACGTGTTCTTAATTTTCTCTCAACTAAAGCGTGTTACACATCACATAACCCCATTGGTTTTAATTCTTAAATTAAGTCAGACTCTTATTCTTCTGTCTTTTCTTTTTTCTCAACCAGAGCGCATCACGGGTTTGGATGGGTTGGAGAATGGGCAAGTTCTGGGTAAGCCCTGAGGACAAGCTGATGCTTAGGCTTCTCTCTCTTTGTGCTGTGTATATATGCGTACAATTGTGTTCCTTGCTGATGTTATCTATGCAAATATAATTTAAGGTCGGAGGCGAACCAGAGACCAGCAGGTCAGACCATACTAAGGATAGATACGCTTCACCATGCAGATAAAGAAAAAACCGAGGCTTACATATTAGACCTTGTGGTGTGGCTCCATCATCTTGTTACTCAAGTCAGGGCCACTACCGGTTGTGGCCTAAGATCTCCGGTTAAGTCACCAATCAGATCACCTAACCAGAAAACGATCCAACTCTCCAGCGGTTCACACAACCCAAATGTGGGTTCTCCATTGCTGACTATGGAGGATCAAGAGATGCTTAGAGACGTGAGCAAGAGGAGAAAATCGCCAGGAATAAGCAAGAGCCAAGAGTTTCAAACGGTGGCTAAGACACGGCTTTGTAAGCATCACAGGCTGAGCAAAAGCAGTAGCCACTCGCCGATGATGGGCGAGATGATGAAGAGTAGTAAGAAGGATACTTTCTCAGCCAGAAGACCTTCTTCTGTTCCCATCATCGATTTTGACATAGATCGCATGAAAGCCCTTGATGTGATTGATCGCGTGGACACCATTCGGGGCTAGTAGTTAACTACTTTCACACCATCTGATTTCAGAATTGGGATTAAATGGATGGTAACAACAACCATCCTCTCTTATCCCCCAAAAATGGGGATGCGATTTAAACTGGCAGAGTGTGGTAACTTTGTAATATTCTTTTTTTTTTGGTTTTGTGGGTGTAATTTGGTTTGGTTTTGTAGTCATTTCCTTTGTATTGTTGTTCTTTTTTTTCTTTTTCTTGTTGTAGTTGTATTGTGTACATACAAGAGAATATGATCATTTGGAGAATAAATAATATATAAAAAAGGATGCTCATTTATTAGCTAATTTATATTCTAGCTTGCATCTTTCTCTTATATGGTATGGATGGATGTGACAGTTGTAGTTTAGATTATTATTATTTTTTTCTTACGGCAAAACAATTTTATTGATATCAAATCGAAATTACAAAGTTAGTAGACAGAATTTTTTTTAAAAACAAATTATTACATAAACAGATATATGCTATATATATATATATATATAACCCAAAAAAACGCCATTATCAATTTACTTATTTTTATTTCTCTCGCTTACACTTTCAATGTTTGCATAGAACGGGTTACTTTGATTTGGGTTTACATTGCTTTGTAGTTTGTATATATTTGTGTCATTTTCAAATATGTTCGTTTTGCAACGTCAACGGCAACGACCGACCAAATCTTGTTTGTTTCGTAGTTATTGGTTTTACGATAAGTTCTTAATTAGTCGCTGAAATTTGTCCGTTGCTAACGACTGCAAAACAAATCGTAAGTTAGCCGCTATAATTTATCGTTGTCGCGGTAACATGTCGACTATAAAACGAACATGATTGGTCAGGGGCGGAGCTATGTAGGGAGGAAGAGGGTTTAGTTTTTCTTTTAAAAAAATTTGTTGACCCATAAAAAACCAAAAAAAACAAAAACTTGTTGTGTAATTGGTCACATGGGCTGACGGTTATATTTTTGATTTTGGACTCACATTTAGTTAAAGTCTATTGGAAGATTGATAACTGCGTGCGTAATCTCTGTTGGAACTAATTTTTTATCAAAGCTTGAGGGCTTGATAAAATTGTGTTAGTGTGAAAAGAAATGAGTTAAGCTAATTCGAATGAAATGTTTTCATTGGCTGAGAAATATTTTCTCGTGTATAACAAGAGAGAAGAAAAGACCACACTCGCGTCGATCGCATCTTGGGCCTGTTGGGCTCGTGGACTTTTAGAGGTATCGATCGATACCCCTTGGTATCGATCGATACTCGACGGGCCGACTTAAAAAATCGCAACCGATAGAATATTCTGAGGAATATTCCATATCTGTCTGGGAAAAACCCTAGCCTCTCTCCTATATATACTGGCCGATTTTCACCTTAAAAATCATCCTCTGATACACTAAAAACACATCCTAAAAGTTCTAGCAAAAGTTCTCTCAATTCCCTACTGCTTAAAGTAAGTTTCTATTCGAGAGTATCGTAGTTATAATGTTCGACAGATCTGATATCAAGTGTAGATGATACATATTCCTTTGGTTGTATACTGGGACTCATGGATCTATTATAATCCGTCGCACTACGGAAGATTCTTTGAGTTAAGGAAAGAGATTCATCTCGCCTCCTTAGATTTACTTACGCTTTAATCGTTTTATGAATCGTCTGTTCCTTACTGTTTATTTATATAATCGTGATTAAATCTTATCATGTCTATTGTACGAAATTTTGGTCCTACAATCTTAACTCAAAGAAGATCCGATTTTGTTTTAGGGCAATTCTATAAAATAGCACAAAAAAACTAAAAGTTCCCAAATTTAACACCCAAGGGGGAAAATCACAAATATAGCACCAATTTTGACAATATTAGCACAAATTTAATATAAAAATGACTTATAATCATTTTCTAATGAGAAAAAACTAAACCCTAAATTGGAAATAGTGAACCCAAACATAATGTTTAATTCTATTTTAAATTTATTTTTCGTCAATAAGTATTTTAAAATAATTAAGTGTGCTATTTTTGGTATTTTAAATTTAGGGTGCTAGTTTTGGAACAAAAAATAATTTTTGTGCTATTTGAGGGTATTTCTCATTGTTTTATTACTTCAATCAGATCTTTAATCACGAGTAAATAAACGTTTTCAAACGGTTTTTAAAAACGATTCTTCTACTGCTGATGATACTCAAACGTTATCAAAAAGCTTTTTAGCAACTTGAAACGTGTAGTAGAGGCAATCTCTGTCTATTTTTTAAGAAGCTATTCATCTGCTAGTGATACTCAAACGTTATCAAAAAGCTTTTTAGCAACTTGAAACGTGTAGTAGAAGCAGTACTGCTTTAAACATCTTCTATAACCGTCTTTAATTGCGATTATTGAACGGTATAATCAACGAACGCACCTTGTGGTTCTTGATAGGTACGATTGCGATCGAAACCTTGTAAGTATCGATCGACACCCTGTGGTATCGATCGATACTATACAAAATTTGTATCGATCGACACTGAGGTGCATCGATCGATACTATGCAAAAAGTTGTATCGATCGCACTGAGGTGCATCGATCGATATTTTGCATCGAGTGGTATCGGTCGACACTGAGGTGTATCGATCGATATTGTGCATCGACCAAGTTGGGTCTATGTCGATCGATACCGTGTAACATTAACATGTATCGATCGACACTGTGGTGCATCGATCGATCCTGTGCAAAATTCACTTGCATCGATCGACACCTAGGGTGCATCGATCGATACTATATGTGCATCGATCGACATCTGTTGAGCATCGATCGACACCGCGGTGTATCGATCGATCCTATGCGAAACTCACGTGCATCGATCAACACCAAGGGTGTATCGATCGACACTGATTGAATCGATCGACACCATATGGGTGTATCGATAGACATTGCGTGTGTATCGATCGATACCAAGGAGTATCGATCGACACCAATGCGATTTAGTTCGATATCATTATTTGAATTGCGATTCTTAACTTTATATATCGGTACTAATTGAAAGTTATGTTTCTTTTGTCTTCACAGAATGACAATCGACGTTGACAACAACTCTGGAACAATGGAGAAAACTAGTGACAAAGTGGATCAAACGATTGCGAGTCTGATCGAAACGGTGAAAGTTCCATCTGTGAATCATGTTGCTCCTCCAAGCAAGTTTAATGGGACAGCGTTTAAGATGTGAAAAAATAAGATGTTCTTCTACCTGACAATGCTGAATCTGCAGAAGTACACTAGTGAAGTGAAACATATTCTGCCAGAAGACAACACTGATCCACGTGCACTTGCGAGTGTCCACGCTTGGGAACATGCTGACTTCCTGTGCAAGGGCTATATTCTGAATAGCCTTTCAGACTCTCTGTTTGGGGTGTACGAAAACGCTGAAACATCTAAGGATCTGTGGGCAATAGACAAGAAGTATCGCATTGAAGATTCTGGTACTCAGAAATTCACTGTGGCAAAATTCATGCAATATCAGATGGTAGATTCAAGGCCACTGATGGATCAAGTCGATGAGTTGCAAAGACTCCTTAACGACATACATGCTGAGGGAATGCAGTTGTGTGAAAACTTTCAGGGTTGCTGCATTATTGAGAAGCTTCCTCCTGGTTGGACAGACTTCAAGAACTACCTCAGGCTGAAAAAAAAGAAGATGAGCCTTGAAGATCTGATTGTTAAGCTTCGCGTAGAGTCGACGAACCGAGAACAACATATTGGTGTAGGTATGAAAATTCGCGAACACAATGCGAACATGGTTGAACACCAAAACACAAATCAAGGCAAGTGGCAGAACAAAAGACGCCAAAACAAAGGCAAAGGAAAGATGCCACCAAAGAACTTCCAGAAGTTCAAGAACAAGAGCAGTCAGAATGGTCAGACTTCTCAAAGGTTCTCTGGAATATGTAACTTCTGTGGAAATCAAGGACATAAATCCTTCGAGTGTCGCAACAAGAAAGCTCAAGCGAACTTGACAGAAGCTGACATGTGTGCTGTGGTCACTGAGGCCAATGTTGCTGAAAGCCATCCAAAGACTTGGTGGTTCGATACTGGTGCAACCAGACACATCTGTATGGATCGCGAGATGTTCTCGACATACACTAAAAATAAGAGTGGTGATAAGCTCTTGATGGGAAATTCCGCCTCGTCGACAATTGATGGTCACGGGAATGTTGTTCTGAAGCTCACCTCTGGACAGGAACTGGTTCTTACGAACGTCGTCCATGTACCAGACATGCGCAAGAATCTGATCTTTGGATCGCTCATAAGTAAGCATGGACTCTCTGTGAAGCTGGAAGGTGATAAGCTAATCCTAACGAAAAATGGGATGTATTTGGGTAAGGGTTTTGTATGTGATAATCTGTTTAAGATGTCTGTTGAGGCAGTAATCCGAAAGGATAATGTAACCGAGGCATCCACCTCGAAGAACCCTAAGATTAATGATAAGAAACCATTTGCTTATCTCACTGAGTCTTTTAATATTTGGCATGAACGATTAGGACATGTTAATTTCAAGTCTATGAGTAGATTAATGAACATGAATATGATTCCTAAATGCAAATTAAGCAAAGACAAATGTGAAGTTTGTGTCCAAGCCAAACTCACTAAAACGCCATCACCCATCGTTCAAAGAACAACAGAATCTCTAGGTTTAATTCACACAGATTTATGTGATTTGAAATATATTCAAATCAGAGGAGGCAAGAAATATTTCGTGACCTTCATAGACGATTGCACGAGATATTGTTACATCTTTCTACTGCGGAGTACAGATGAAGCATTGGAAAAATTTAAAGAATACAAGCTGGAAGTTGAAAACCAACTCGGCAAGACCATAAAAAAGGTCAGAAGTGATAGAGGTGGTGAATATTAGGGGTGGGCGTTTCGGTTTAATTTCGGGTTCGGTTCGGTTAATTCGGGTTGAATAAAACTCTAGCCGAACTCAACCGAAATAAGTTTGGTTCGGTTTGGTTTAGTTCGGTTCGGTTGTACTTTGGTTTGGTTTTAGTTCGGTTTTAAAAAAATCAACTTATAAAAACAAGAATCCTAACGAAACGTAAAGAAAACGAAGTCATAAAAAAAACCATTCCCTAAAATTTTAAAACCAAACTGAAAGTATTCCAATTAATCAAAATTAAAAAAAAATTTAAAAATTTATGGTTTCGTCTTTCCATGCCACTAAAATGAATATACAACAAGTCAATAACTTAAATATAAGTTAATTATACAAGTTAATGTTTATTCATCTCTTATATGAGTCATTATAGGCTTATATCATTAATATAAAACTATCACCATATGTGTTATTATTTTTAATATTATTAATTAACTAATTAACAAAAACACATTGGTTTATCGGTTCGGTTCGGTTTTAAACCGAACCAAACCGAACCGTTCGGGTTGAGAAAAACTTCAACCAAATGGTTGGGTATTAACTATGGTTTGGTTTGGGTCGGTTTGAGTTCGGTTTGGTTCGGTTGGTTCGGTTCGGTTAAAATGCCCACCCCTAGTGAATATAATGAACCATTTGATGCATTCTGTAGAGCACATGGCATTATTCATCAAACGATTGCTCCCTACTCACCTGAATCCAATGGAGTTGCTGCAAGAAAAAACAGAACTCTCAAGGAAATGATGAATGCAATGTTGCAGGAATCTAGGTTAGCCCAGAACATGTGGGGGGGGGGGGGGGAGCTCTGCTTACCTCAAATTATATCCTGAACAAAATTCCACACAAAGTCACAGGAAAAACTCCTTATGAACTTTGGAAAGGTAATGTACCTTCGTATATATACCTGAAAGTGTGGGGGTGCCTGGCAAAAGTTGCAGTACCACTTCCGAAAAAGGTCACCATTGGACCTAAAACGGTAGATTGCATTTTCATCGGATATGCGCACAATAGTAGTGCCTATCGATTTCTGGTACATAAATCAGATATACCAGACATTCATGTAAACACAGTAATGGAGTCAAGTAATGCGTCCTTCTTCGAAAATATGTTTCCATGTAAGGATAGAGGAAATCCTAAACGAACTCGTGACGAACGAGATGCTAGCAATGAAGCAAGCACTTCAGGCACTTCTACAGAAGAAGAAGAAGCTGAACCTAGACGAAGCAAGAGAGCTCGTAAGGAAAAGACATTTGGCTCTGAGTTCATAATGGCATTCCTAGCGGAAAGTGGTCCAAAAACTTTCATGTAAGAAATGTCTACACATGATGCACCTTTCTGGATGGAGGCATCTAACAATGAAATCAACTCAATTATGCAAAATCATACTTATGAGTTGGTAGACCTACCTCAAGGTTGCAAACCTCTTGGTTGTAAATGGGTCTTCACCACAAAGCTAAAAGTCGATGGCTCTATAGACAAATATAAGGCCAGACTTGTGGTACAAGGATTTCATCAAAAGGAATGATTAGACTTTTTGACACTTATTCTCCAGTGACGAGAATAACTTCGATTCGCATGTTGATTGGAATCGCAGCTTTAAGAAACCTTGAAATACATCAGATGGATGTTAAGACTGCTTTCCTAAACGGAGATTTAGAGGAAGAGATCTATATGAATCAACCTGAGGGTTATGTTGCTCCCGGACAAGAGAAGAAAGTCTGTAGACTTGTCAAATCGTTATACGGACTCAAGCAAGCTCCGAAGCAATGGCATGAAAAGTTTGACAGTGTAATGATGTCAAATGGCTTTCACATCAATGAATGTGATAAGTGCATCTATATCAAAAGTACTTCACAAGGTTATGTGTTGTTGTGTTTGTACGTAGATGACATGCTAATCATGGGAAGCAACAAAGATATAATCTTTCAAACGAAGACCATGCTAACTGGAAAGTTTGATATGAAAGACATGGGATTAGCGGATGTAATTCTAGGGATTAAGATTATTCGAAATTCAAAAGGAATAATTTTGTCTCAAGATCATTACGCTACAAAAATCCTTGAGAGGTTTAAGACCTACTCCAATGGGACTGCAAAAACTCCGCTTGATCCTCAACTTCAATTGACAAAGAATTCAGGTGAAGCAGTGTTACAAGTGGAGTATGCAAGAGTCATCGAAAGTCTTATGTACTTAACGAATTGTACTAGACCCGATTTAGCACACTCGGTAAACGTACTAAGTCGTTACACGAGTAATCGAGGTCATACCCATTGGAGAGCCATAACTAGGGTATTAAATTATCTAAGATACACCAAAAGTTATGGGCTGCACTTCGGTAAAGAACCAGCAGTGCTGGAAGGGTACAGTGATGCCAATTGGATTTCAGATTCAAGAAACTCCAAATCCACGAGTGAATATGTCTTTACTCTTGCTGGTGCAGCAATATCCTGGAAATCTTCCAAACAAACACTCCTGGCCAGATCAACCATGGAGTCAGAGTTTATAGCTTTAGACAAAGCTGCTGAGGAAGCAGAATGGCTTCGAAACTTTTTGGAAGATATCCCGATGTGGGAGAAACCAGTGCCAGCATTACGTGTACACTGTGATAGTCAGTCGGCTATCTCTCGGGCACTGAGTAATCTATATAATGGCAAGTCTCGTCATATAAGAAGACGACATAAGACCATTAGACAATTGATCTCAACTGGTGTAATAACGATAGATTACATCAAGTCGGCTGATAATCTAGCGGATCCGTTTACCAAAGGTTTGCCGCGAGATCAAATTGTAAAATCATCAAAAGGAATGGGTTTAAAGCCTATAGAAAATGATGACGTTTGACAGATACCCCACCTATGTGACTGGAGATCCCAAGATCTAGGTTCAAAGGGAAACAAAATTGAACTGATTCGAATTTGAGCACTGTGAGACTATGTCTCTGCCCAGTTTCTAGGATGATAACACAGTGCTACCTGTGGATAGTAAGGATAAGCGTTGGCTTTTAATGATTGCATAGCTGTGTAGATAGTGGAGTGTGACAGGACACTTCTGAAAACAAGCTAATAAAAGATCACCTAGTGAAGTGTGAAATGAGGGCCGTTTCTAGGAGAATGAAAGAGAAGGCTATATTCTCCAAATTCACTGACGAATACCAGGAATGTTCAAGGCCAAAATGAACACAATAGAGAACAAAGTTCTACGAGAAAATGTCTCTGTGCGATACATGTTGTCTAAGTTTACATCAAAATGCGGGTGGTTCAAGACATCATGTTCACCTCCTGGCCAAGTAAACTTGACAGATATTAAAAATGATTGGTTCAAAGCTGGAAAATGCTACCTCTCAGATACAGTTACATTTTCGTATACCCTCGAAATTCTGTCTACGTCTAGATGAGTCTAGTCAAGTATGTCTAGTAAAGTCTAGTCTGTTCAATTTTCATATGTTTAGAGTCATTGCTATTCATGTGAGGGATTGTTGGAACTAATTTTTTATCAAAGCTTGAGGGCTTGATAAAATTGTGTTAGTGTGAAAAGAAATGAGTTAAGCTCATTCGAATGAAATGTTTTCATTGGCTGAGAAATGTTTTCTCGTGTATAACAAGAGAGAAGAAAAGACCACACGCGCGTCGATCGCATCTTGGGCCTGTTAGGCTCGTGGACTTTTAGAGGTATCGATCGATACCCCTTGGTATCGATCGATACTCGACGGACCGACTTAAAAAATCGCAGCCGCTAGAATATTCTGAGGAATATTCCATATCTGTCTGGGAAAAACCCTAGCCTGTCTCCTATATATACTTGCCGATTTTCACCTTAAAAATCATCCTCTGATACACTAAAAACACATCATAAAAGTTCTAGCAAAAGTTTTCTCAATTCTCTATTGCTTAGAGTAAGTTTCTATTCGAGAGTATCGTAGTTATAATGTTCGACAGATCTGATATCAAGTGTAGATGATACAGATTCTTTTGGTTGTATCCTGGGACTCATGGATCTATTATAATTCATCGCACTACGGAAGATTCTTTGAGTTAAGGAAAAAGATTCATCTCGCCTCCTTAGATTTATTTACGCTTTAATCGTTTTATGAATCGTCTGTTCCTTACTGTTTATTTATATAATCGTGATTAAATCTTATCATGTCTATTGTGCGAAATTTTGGTCCTACAATCTCTAGAAATGAAAGATCAGAGGAGAAGAGAATGGCTCACATAAATCTGAGAGATCATGAAGCTGATGGCTCCGATCTCTCAATCATCTGCGATTCTAGCCGAAATTCGTTCGTGCGAATGGTAGATTACTCTCTCTTCTATCTCTCAAATTGCTTGTTTCGGATCTCGTCTCTTATTCAGTCTCATGCTCCTGAAGATGTTCCACTCGTGGCAGCCAAGGATAAAACCATTAAAACGCTTTACGTCTGTGGCCTCCACAAATTTGGTGATAGAATAAGCCTCGAGCTTGGTGCTTATGGAGAAATTGAATCTATCAGAATCTTGGCCAAGGAATGCAGTGCGTTTGTCACATACACAACCCGAGAAGGAGCAGAGAAGGCCGCACAAGAGCTCACCCGTCAGAGGCTAAAACTTGGATGGGTATTCCCTGAACCTGAACCTGAACCTGAACCTGAACCTGATCGAGATAGTCCGAACCAACAGGGCACTGTGTCACTGTCTCAGAAGCAGAAGCGGATGGACCTGCTGAGAAGGGGTGCATTAATGTCAACCCAAAAGTTTGTTGTTTCAGGCACCAGTGAACAATACCCATATGCACCAACGCACTGGTAAACCGAAGCTGAATTTCTCAGATCTTTGTATCAGTTGTATTATGAGTTACTCAAAAACATAGTCACATGCGCTTTACATGTATGCGAATTATTCTAAATTTTATGATGGTGTTGCCCTAACATTTATGTTTTTGCCATTGATAACTTTCCCCTAGTATCTTTTGTAAACATTTGGTTGCATAATCAATCGCATGGTCTCGTTTAGCAAATATTTCAGCGTTACAGCTCCCTGACAATCCGGTGGGTTAAGAAAACAGATTGAGACACAACGAGACTACATGTGTGTCTATGGTCACTGGTCAGTCTTTCCAAGTCTGATCCCTTGGATAAAGAGGTGGATCAGGCTGGTTGTTTCGTGTTCTAAGTCCTTGTTAGATTATATGGTCCACAGTTGTTGTATCAGTTTCCAACAATAATCAAATAGAAGAAGACAATAATTTTCTGTCTCAAGTCGGGTATATTATGAAACAAATAATCTGCTTCAACATTAACTTGTAAGAACAAGTAGTAATTAGTAACTAAGTGTAACTTGAATATCTAATCGCAGGTAAGAACAACAATATGCCAATTTCTCCACCCACCTAGACATTATATAATCTGTTTCTTCACTTGCCCAACATTACGTCTGTGGCCTTAACTCTATAATAATCCTCCACAAATTTGGTGCTAGAATAATCCTCGAGCAGGACATACAAGACAAATTTGGTGCTTATGGAGAAATTGAATCTATCAGAATCTTGGCCAAGGAATGCCGTGCGTTTGTCACATACACAACCCGAGAAGGAGCAGAGAAGGCCGCACAAGAGCTCACCGACTGGCTAGTCATCAACGGTCAGAGGCTAAAACTTGGATGGGTAAGATTTCAGGCCCCTGAACCTGATCGAGATATTTCGAACCAACAGGGCACTGTGTCACTGTCTCAGCAGCTGATGGACCTGCAAAGAATGGGTGCATTAATGTCAATCTGAAGGTTAGTTTTTTCAGGCACCAGTGAGAGCAACGGAGCTTCTTCTTCTTACCAGATCTCTCCACACCAGTCATATCCATATGCATATAACTATAAGCCAACGTACTGGTGAACTCTGGTTTTTGGCTGTTTATATAAATTAGTTTAATAACTCTGGTTTTTGTGGTTATAGATTAATCTGAAATTAGTTATGGACTAATCTTGAAAACATAACTGGTTTTTTGTGGTTATGAACTAAACTATAAGTTATGGACTAATCTGAAATTAGTTTTTTTGGCTATTTATTGTTAGCAAAACCAATATAGTATACACGAGTAACGACTACGATTTGTCTTTTGTGTTACGAGAGACAAAACTACTGTGCCGACAAGTCAACAAAACTTGAACAACAAAATCGAGATGTGGTGTGAATAATGTTGTTAACTGGAATTTAATTGGCGCTAATTATAGTGCTGTAATTATTTTTACAGAAATTATTTTGAAATTTAAGAAAAATTGTTTTTATCTTAATTTTACAATATGACTAACTAATGATTATAGATAAAGTTGTCAATTCGTAATAGTTTATTTATTCAATTCGTTTTGCAGTGGAATAAAATATTATTTGGACTAAACCGCAAAAACCTATAATCTTGAAAACATAACTTTAATAGACTCTGGTTTTTGTGGTTATTCCACAAACTCTTTTAAAAAAAGAAATTTTGTGTCTAACTTTTTATAAAATTAGTAAAATATTTTTTAACTTTTGTTTTGATATATATTCAAATAAAATATAATAAATTATAGTGAAAAATATAGCATGATTTCGAATAGATTTTGTTTTCTATGAATATATATGGATTGATTATTATTTTAAAATATATAATATTAAAAATAATTAACTTCTTTAATGGCAACAAATACTTTCCATATTCTCCAATTATATCATTTCTTATTTCAATTATTTTTTGTTATTTGTAACGACATAATATTTAATTACTTACAAAATAAAGTTTATTTTTCTAAATGACTTCTTAAATAATAATAATCTATATATATAAAAGAGAATGATTCAAATGTAGTAACTCACAAGATCGTGACACGTATCGAGTTAATGCATCAGATTTTGACACGTGTAAAAAAAATTAACAATCAAATTTTGACACATAATATTAACAATAAAGAAAAAATATAATCTAGACTTAATCCTAAAAGTAAAGTTAGCACAAAAAA
>PKML01074728.1:974075-986895 GCA_002933935.1 Eutrema yunnanense
AAAAAAAAAAAAAAAAAAAAAAAAAAACTGCAACCCGCCACATTGTTGTTCGCGTAACACTATGAAGAAGAATCAGAAGATCCTTGTCTAATTTCTATCGCCGGATCTGAGGAACAATGGAGGATCCGATTGTATCTCCATACGATCTTCTCTTTCAAGCTCTCTCGCTCATCCCTATTCGTCACTACCTCTTCGCTCTCTTCCTTGCCTGGACCGTCTTCTTCTACAATTTCCTCGAGTTCCACTTCCTTGGCGACACGATTCTTCAGTATTTCAGATGCGGCGTCAATCTCATCTACAATCCCGATTCACCTCTTTACCACGGCGTTGTCTCTCGCTGCAAGATCCTTCACGGGCGGTGAGAAACGAAATAACGATTTTCGGAATGTGAATGTGAATTTGAATTTGAAATTGATTTCTCGTATGCTTAAAGATATGTGGCGACTCCATGGTTAGCGAGTCCTCATCTTCAGACTTGTTTCCTGAATTTCAACGGATTGCCTCCGGTTTTCAGCTACACGAGGTGATTCGATTTTTTTGCTATTTTTTTGTGCGATTGAGAAGCATTCTCTAGCTGATGATGAAGTCTGTTTGATACTTTTTTTTTTTTTTTTTTTTGTCAGACATCTCTTTCGTGCTGCTGATGGTGGAACGATTGCATTGGATTGGCTGACGAATTCTGATGGTATAAGTTTAGTGACTGAAACGTTGATTTTTATATCATAAAATGCTCGAACGAGAAAATTCGTAAGCTGAATAAACTGAAACAGAATTGTGAAACAGCTGAATAAGCTATTTAGTAGATGAATACAAGTTTTGTCTAATCTAGTTTTCGTGTTTAATCATACAGTGCTTTTTAGTATCTACTAGGCGGAATCACGTTTTCAAAACGGGAAAAAGTTACATACCATTCAAGCTCATCGTTTTTTGATTGAATCTGTTTTGATTTGTGCAGTTCTTGATGACGCTGTTCACAATCAGAATGAAATCACAAAAGAAGACACAACTCCGATCGCTGTCGTCATTCCAGGGTTAACTAGTGATTCTTCGTCTGCGGTAAGTCTATTTTCCACTAAATCACCTTTATTATGAATGTGCTATATATACAGTACATGAAGTTTAAATGTCTGACTGACTTGCATTTGATGATTTGTGCAGTATCTAAAGCACCTTGCCTACAGCACTGCAAAATCCGGTTGGAATGTTGTTATTAGCAACCATCGAGGATTGGGCGGTGTTTCTGTTACTGTGAGTTCCTTTGTTCTGTCTCTGTGTGTATAATGTTTTCATGTTTTATAAAACCTTGTGCCTTGCTTATATACATATCCTTCTATAATCTTGTTATGTTGCAAACGCATGCAGTCTGATCGCTTCTATAACGCTGGATGGACAGAGGATATACGGGTGGTTCTTGCTTATCTTCAACGCGAATACCCAATGGCTCCTCTCTTTGCTATTGGAACTAGCATTGGAGCAAACATTCTGGTACTAAATCAGCAATTCGGCGTTTTACAATTTTAGTTTACGCTTCTAGTTTGATCTGGTTGAGCAACTAGTGTTATGATTTTCTTGTCTTCCATGGACCTTCTATTTCGTATTGCTAAGTTGGCTGCACCATATGCTACATTCAAACAGAGATTTCAGGCTAATAGAGTAGTTTGCCTTTATAGGTTTTTCGATACCGTTGATATGCACGACGAGGTTCATCAAATAGAGAACATAAACCTGAATCTATCTAATGTTTCAGGTCAAATACCTTGGGGAAGAGGGTGAAAAGACTCCTCTGAGAGGTGCTGTAGCTATTTGCTCTCCATGGGACCTCTTGGTGAGTTATTTTTTGTCATAACTGTCTTCTTCTAGGTATATTGATCCCAACATTTTCCGTGTCTTAAGTTCTCTCTAATCACTTGATCGGAAATTTGAACCAAGAGTTTCGTTTGATTACAAAGTTGACGCTTGATACATTATGGTTTCTTTTCCTTTGCCTTGTCCCAACAAGATTGGTGACAGGTTTATCTGTCGAACGTTGAAACAAAAGTTATACGACAAAGCTCTCACCATCGGACTCCAAGGTTATGCTCAATTGTATGTCCACCACTTTGGTTAAGAACCACCTAGATTTTGGAGTTTGTAAGATGGGTTGAGAGGAGATATTTCAGATATACTACTTTGATGAGAAGATCAGGTTTCAGTTATAACTCTAGTTTCATTTGCAGACATGAACCTCAGTATACACGGCTTGCTAATTGGGAAGGCATAAAAAAGGTTAGTAGTGTAACCACATATCCATAAACTACACATTCTACTTGGTAGATGCACTGAAAAAAACAGAGTTCTTGAGTAAATATCGAAAACATAAACTTACATATTTCTTTTGCTATTAACGTTGTCTGTTGTTGCCCAACTTTATGGCTTCATCAGTCACGTTCCATCAGAGATTTTGACAACCATGCTACATGTCGTGTCGGAGAATTCGAGGTATTAGTTCTCCTCCCTATTATTTAAACTTTCTGATGTTAGCTGTCCTCCAGAATCATTGCTATAAACATCTTTACGCAGACTGTGGATACGTATTACCGAAAATCTAGCAGTACCCAATACGTAGAAAATGTCGCGGTGCCGCTACTCTGTATAAGTGCTCTGGATGATCCATTGTGCACAAAGGAAGCTATTCCTTGGGACGAATGCCGGTAATACGCAATCTTTTTAAAACCTTGAATTATGTTCCAGAGATTTAACATGAAGTTTCTTTGAAAAGGGCAAACAAAAACATTGTCTTGGCGACAACAAATCACGGTGGACATCTAGCGTTCTTCGAAGGACTAACTGCATCTAGCTTGTGGTTGGTATCTCTCAGATTCTATCAAAAAGTGAAAATAGTTCTTCATGTTTTCACTGTCTATATATGTTGTGTACAGGTGGGTTTGTGCCACCAACGAGTTTCTTGGCGCTCTTAGCTGCAGTCGTTATATGCATGTACAGAAAGTAAGTTTATGTTTGTTAGAATTGCAATTTATATCGAATACATGCCACACTCACAGCAATCTCAAACAGAAAGTCACCAATTAAAACCTTGCAGATTCAAGAGAGAAGAAGCTCAGGATCAGGGAAGAAGGAGGAGCCTACGATAAACCAAGGCCCGTACCTAAACATTGCAGAAGACGGGTTGGTGGCAGCAGTTAACTACAAGCAAGAGACCAGTATCACCACACAGTCAGGAGAAGCAACGCGAGCATCAAACCAGACCGGACCAAAGCGTAAAGATGATGTAACAAAGAGAAGCTTTAACGAGCTGTGTCGCCAGACAAAACGGTCCATATGGTGGCTTGGTTACATAGGCGTGGTAACAGGTTTCCCTTTAGTTGGGCTGCTCATAAACTACCTCTTCCGTAAGAAGCAACGACCCACAACATCCAAATCCTGAAGTTGCTTCTGATCCTCCCAACAAACCCCATTTACTGATTCTTATGTTTCTGTCGTAATTTGTTAATTATTGATATTTGATATGTTAATAACATTATCATGCACTCTTTTATTCCTTCAAGAAATCTGATCATGATAAGAAATCTGTTAATAATAAGAAGAGAAGGGCTTGAAGAAATCTGAAGGTTTGACCTGTGTAGAAGATGCCTTCAATCTTTGGTTAAGTCTAGAGATTAATTATCCTCTAATTATACATCATAAGCACAGTAATTATGTAGTTGTGCATAGGCAGGGGCGGACTCACGTTGCTCAAAGAAAATTTATTGTAGTTGACTAGTTGTTTTGAAAAAAGAATAATTATGCCACAACTAAAAATCCAAAAATACCACCACACAGCTTTTTACTGGTTTAAGTCCAAAAGACTATTTTGCAATTTTTTTTTTATCTATTTTATGAATAAGCCCATTTTATTATAAAATAATCAAAATTTAAAAACTCTAATCGATTAATTGTTAATCAATTTTTACAAATTAAAAAGAAAAATTGATTCTCAGCTACACGAAATATACCATAATGCATGGCTACACATCCGAAGTAAAACAATGTTCTAAAAACTACATCAACAATTGATATAGCATAGCCAGCTACACGAAGTAACGATAATGCATGGCTACACATCCAAAGTAAAACAATGTTCTAAAAACTACATCAATAATTGATATAGCATAACCAGCTACACGATAACCATCCGAACAAACATGAGTCATATGTGTAGCTCCGGCGTTGACTCGAATTTTAAACAATAAAACCCACCCAAATTTAATCCGACCCGACTTAATCCGACATGAATATTACCACCCGTTCTACCATCTGTGCTACACACGGACACACACACACATATATATATATATATATATATATATACATTTTATAAAATTAAGAAAATATTTACGATTAACAATTATAAAAGTAAATAAAGTAGGTCAATCACATTTTCTCCTCTTCTTTGAAGACAACGAACATGGGCCTAAGAAGCTCGGGTGGTAGGGAAATGTGTGAATGATCCCATGTCTAGATCAAGACCATGTCTAGATATTATTTTTCTTTGGTTTTATATCAATATATATCTTGATTTTGTTGTTTTAAACAATTTTACCAAATTTGTAGCTTCTCTCATAAATAAATTTGTGGAAACAAGTATAGCCTGAAGAAAACTAACAATAGTACGAGAAAGAAAATGAAGTATACATAGCGAGGGATGATTGAAAAAAAACAATTTTTCTTCATTATGTAGTGTATAGAATATGTGTTTAATCGCTCGTTTTTTATGTTATGTTTTCAGTTATATTTTGCTGGTTTTAAATAGTCAAATCAATTTAACTAAATTTGATTTAATAAATCAAAGAATTTCGGTTAATATTTTTTTAATTTTATAAAATGTATATATATATATTTGTGTCCGTGCGTAGCACGAGTGGTAATATCCGGGTCGGATTAAGTCAAGTCGGGTTAAATTTGGCTGAGTTTTATTGTATAAAATCCGAGTCAACGCCGGAGCTCGATGAATGGTTTACCAGAAATATATGGTTATGGTGTTACACATATGACTCATGTTTGTTCGGATGGTCATCGTGTAGCTGTCTATACTTTATCAATTGTTGATACAGTTTTTAGAACATTGGTTTACTTTGGATGTGTAGCCATGCATTATCGTTACTTCGTGTAGCTGACTATGCTATATCAATTGTTGATGTAGTTTTTAGAACATTATTTTACTTCGGATGTGTAGTCATGCATTATGGTATACTTTGTGTAGCTGGGAATCAATTTTCCAATTAAAAACCCTAACTTTTGTCCAATTTTGCTTTCTCTTTCTTTCTTCCTCGTGTTTGGAAACAAAGTGGTAAACTTTTTTTTCTTAATTTTAATTTGTTCTTTTATTAGAGTTTAAAGTTCATTGTTTATTATTTATTCTATTTGTAGAGGTTTAAGAGTAGATTAATTTATTCTAATGGTGTAAGTTTAATTTTCCTCGAAAGCATCTTTCACATCATTTGGTTTACAGGCTTCTGAAATTAGTTTTAACTTTACTGGTTGCCCCCGCAAGTGTTGAAAGGTGTTGGAATGCAGTTAATTAATAGATAAAGATTGGATTCTCTCACTAAAAGCCAAAATTAACGGATTACAGACAGAGACTTGACAACCACTAAAGCATAAAGTGACAAACAAACATGAGTAAAGCAGAAAATGACAAACACACATTATTAAAGCTAAAAATGACAAAATACAAACATACACTTGTCGACAACTAATTTTCAAATAGATCGTGGCCCAACTTCTCCAACAATGTTTTGCTCCGGTCATCGAGATGCTCCTTCTCACTTAACTTCAAAAACATCTTCATATTCTTAGTCTGAGTCCTTTCTTTCATCAATTGGTTTGCCTCCTCTTGCTTCATGGCTATTTTGTCCAATCGTTCCAACTCTTACTTCTTGAATTGTTTGAATTCATTCCATTCTTCGTTGACCACTTCCAAGCTGCGCCCCTTACTTTTCTTTTTACCCTCTTTTTTAGTTGCATCCCTCCCCATTGGACGAGCACTAGATCCTACAGAGTTTGAGTCAGTTGCATCACTCTTGTGGGCTCTCTTAGATCCATTGCTTCCAGAACCATTGGTAATTGCAAACCGGTTGACGATATACCTCTTTTCAATTTCAGACTGCCTTTTGTAAGCTTCGATATCAAAAGAAAATTCTGATGGATCCATTGATATTTTTTTAGTAAGATGAGATTTGTGGTATTGGTACATCAATGGAAGAATGAGTCCCCATTTATAAGAAATTGAGTGGTTGAAATCCACGGACTCGGAAGAGATAATGGAATGCAATTAATTAATAGATAAGGATTGGATTCTCTCACTAAAAGCCGAAAGTCACGAATTACAGACAGAGACTTGACAACCACTAAAGCAGAAAAGTGACAAACAAACATGATTAAAGCAGAAAGTGACAAACACTCATTATTAAATCTGAAAATGACAAAATACAAACAGACACTTGTCAACAACTAATTTTCAAATAGATCGTGGCCCAACTTCTCCAATAATTTTTTGCTCTGGTCGTCGAGATGCTCCTTCTCACGTAACTTCAAAAACATCTTCATCTTCTTAGTCTGAGTCCTTTCTTTCATCAATTGGGTGTCCTCCTCTTGTTTCATGGCTATTTTGTCCAATCGTTCCAACTCTTTCTCCTTGAATTATTGTTTGAATTCATTCCACTCTTCGTTGATCACTTTCAAGGCTGCGCCCTTACTTTTCTTTTTACCCTTTTTTAGCTGCATCCCTCCCCATTGGACGAACACTAGATCCTACAGAGTTGGAGTCACTTGCATCACTCTCGTGGGCTCTCTTAGATCCATTGCTTCTAGAGCCAATATTTCCTAATACATGACTACCATAACGTGGTTGATAACGGATAGCAAGCCATTCTTTCATTAAATTGAAATTTCCATTCTTGTCGCTTGAATATAGTTCACACGCTTTCGTCAATACATAATTCTCCGACCACCCGCTTTGTTGCATACGCTTAGCGTTATCGTAAGCGCCAATCCATTTGCCCAATTGTTCACGTAGTTGTAATGATTTCTGCACGAAGCTCCATCACGCAGAGGATCAAAAAAGCAATGCTCATTACAATACTCAACAATTTTACCCCAATATGAATCACCTTCTTGGTTTCTGCTAACAACGCTATATGTTCCATATTTAATCCACCCATTCAGTTGCTCCAACATTCGGATCAGTTTCATTATCCGTTGGAGTAGAAGAAGAAGTGGGTGCTTGAGATGAATATGGCATCATCGATCCATAATATGGACGATAGTTTGGAACAACTGACGACATGATTTTTTTTTGTGGATAATCATAGTTTGATATATTTTGGGGTTGGTTAGAAGATTGATTTTGAAATTGATAACTGTTGGGATTTGGGTAGTTGAAAGGATAATTTGAAGAATTTTGGATGTTAAAATGGTTATTGTTGGGATCCATTTTACTAAACCGATGTTTAAAGCTAAAAACAAGAGTTTATTGGAAACTAATAGAAAAGTATAGTAAAAAAAGACGGTTTTTAATCTGTGTCCAAATCAAATGAAACAAGTTTATATTTATAGAGTATGAAAATGAAACAAGTATATATATATATATATATANTTTTTTTTTAGTCATCCACTGCAACTTCCCTTAATTTATTCTAATGGTATAAGTTTAATTTTCCTCGAAAGCATCTTTCACATCATTTGGTTTTAACTTTACCGGCTGCCACCGCAAGTGTTGAAAGGTGTTGGAATGCAGTTAATTAATAGATAAGGATTGGACTCTCTCACTAAAAGCCAAAATTAACGGATTACAGACAGAGACTTGACAACCACTAAAGCATAAAGTGACAAACAAACATGAGTAAAGCAGAAAATGACAAACACGCATTATTAAAGCTGAAAATGACAAAATACAAACATACACTTGTCGAGAACTAATTTTCAAATAGATCGTGGCCCAAATTCTCCAACAATTTTTTGCTACGGTCATCGAGATGCTCCTTCTCACTTAACTTCAAAAACATCTTCATATTCTTAGTCTGAGTCCTTTCTTTCATCAATTGGTTTGCCTCCTCTTGCTTCATGGCTATTTTGTCCAATCGTTCCAACTCTTGCTTCTTGAATTGTTTGAATTCATTCCACTCTTCGTTGACCACTTCCAAGGCTGCGCCCTTACTTTTTTTTTTACCCTCTTTTTTAGTTGCATCCCTCCCCATTGGACGAGCACTAGATCCTACAGAGTTTGAGTCAGTTGCATCACTCTTGTGGGCTCTCTTAGATCCATTGCTTCCAGAACCATTGGTAACTGCAAACCGGTTGACGATATACCTCTCTTCAATTTCAGACTGCCTTTTGTAAGTTTCGATATCAAAATAAAATTCTGATGGATCCATTGATATTTTTTTAGTAAGATGAGATTTGTGTTATTGGTACATCAATGGAAGAATGAGTCCCTATTTATAAGAAATTGAGTGGTTGAAATCCACGGACTCGGAAGAGATAATGGAATGCAGTTAATTAATAGATAAGGATTGGATTCTCTCACTAAAAGTCGAAAGTCACGGATTACAGACAGAGACTTGACAACCACTAAAGCAGAAAGTGACGAACAAACATGATTAAAGCAGAAAGTGACAAACACTTACTATTAAATCTGAAAGTGACAAAATACAAACAGACAATTGTCAACAACTAATTTTCAAATAGACCGTGGCCCAACTTCTCCAATAATTTTTTGCTCTGGTCATCGAGATGCTCCTTCTCACTTAACTTCAAAAACATCTTCATCTTCTTAGTCTGAGTCCTTTCTTTCATAAATTGGGTGTCCTCACTACAAGAAAACACATTTTTTGTGACCACTTTTTGCGACTCTTTTTTTTGTCACAAAAATGTGGGACGAAAATGTGATTAATTTGCGACTACTCGTAATGCAGTGGCAAAACAGTCGCAAATTAATGACGAAACAGAGGAGTCACAAAAGAGTCGCAAATTTGTGACTGGTTTGTAGTCTGACTTTGTAGTCGCAAAAGTAGTCCCAAATTTGTGACTGATTTGTTTCGGTTTTGCCACTCCAGTCGATTTTTTAAAGCAATTAACGACGAAACATAGTAGTCACAAAAGGGTCGCAAATTTATGACTGATTTGTAGTCGCAAAAGTAGTCCCACATTTGTGACTGATTTGCTTCGGTTTTTAAAAGAAATTCATCAATATATAATTGTAATAGGTTAATTTAGACGTTCTTATATAGATTTGAACTATTATATAGACTGAATCATGATATTAGAGGAAAAAACTTGTAAATTTCAATATTCTAAACTTATGTTTGTTTCTACTCATAACATGTCTAAGTAGTCACAAAAAAGTTTCAAATTTGCGACCGTTTAGCAACTCTACTCGGTTTTTGTAAACAGAAGTCACAAAAGGGTCCCAAATTTGCGACCGTTTAGCAACTCCACTCGATTTTTTTATAGTAGTCACAAAAGAGTCAAAAATTTGCGACCGTTTAGCAACTCCAATTTTTTTTAAAAAAAGAAAATCAACAAAATAGAATTGTAAATATGATAATTCATACGTTTTTATATTGATTTCAACTACTATATACACTGAATCTTCATAAAAGTGAAAAAAAATAATTTCAAATATTTTAAACATATGTTTGTATCTTCTCAACACATGTAGTAAGTGTTACATGTTATTCACATGAAATGATTTTGAAAGATTTATATATTTCATAATTTAGTTACAATATGTTAGTTTACAATTTAAAAAGAGATTTCTACTTTAGAATTATAATAAGAAAGATTGTAAAGTCATATTCAAACTTTCATGGTTCTTAAAGTTAAAAGTTTAGGGTATAAATTTGTGACTTACCAAATAGAGTCACAAAACAGTCACAATTTGTGACTATTTTGCGACCATCTGCGTAGAACAAAACAGCCATATGAGTCACAATTTAGTCGCAAAATTTGCGGCAAATTTTTCAAACCACCGCTCAAATTTTGTTTAAGACTTTCAGTCTATTTTTCTTTAATTATATCCGCTCAAATACTTCTTCTTCCTCGATCTCTAGAGATCGAAATTCTCTCTCAAACTTGAGCCTCCTTTTGCGATTACGTGAATTTCCCTTCTCTTTCTCTTTTTCCATCTTCCCTTCTCTTTCAATTGCCACGCCTCCTCTCTCTTGCCTCCTCGCCTAGTCTCGTTGTGACTCTCTCTCTCGACGGTCCCCTCACTCGACTCCCTCTCTCTCGCAGACTCCTCTCTCGACTCCCGCTCTATCGCCGACTCCCTCTCTATCGCCGACTCCTTCTCTCTCCTCACTCCCTCGCTCGCCGCCTCTCTCTCTCTCGCTGTAAGTTCCAAATTTTTTTTGCTAATTCTTTGGATGATGGATAATGTGATTACTCGATTGCATTCTACTGGCCACTGTAATCGCTAATTTTGGATCTCTTGTTCTCTGATGCTTTACTTTTTTTTTGTTTCTTTGAAATTGGATCACTTGTTGGGTTGAGTGGCTTAGAGGTGAAAATAGCTTAAAAACATATCATTTCTCTGTGATAGCCTTTGCATTTACTGCCACAGCTGCTCTGAAGAGAGCAAATGTTGACCCGTCTCTCGTCCAAGAAGTTGTCTTTGGCAATGTTCTTAGTGCTAATTTGGGTCTGTACTACAGTCAATAAGGTTTATGCATCAGATTAGTATATATTTCTATCGTTCCGGTTAGTATATTTTTCTATCGTTTCTGTTAATGGGATATACATGGTGAATACAGTTAGTGTAACTTGGTCATACAGGTTGAAGTTTCTGGAGGAAGGGGTAGGCCGTCAACCATTGTTGACAAGGACGAAGGTCTTAGGAAGGTGATTTATGTGCCCTTTTGGTTATAAATGGAACTTATAGTTAGAGAACTCCAATAATTGAGAACTAAATTAGTATGATTTGCTACATGTATGATCCCTCAATATCTCAGTTTGATGCTGCAAAATTGAGCAAACTCCGTCCAAGTTTCAAGGAGAATGGAGGCACTGTAACAGCTGGAAATGCGTCTAGCATAAGGTCCTTTTCCTAACCATATGAAGTGGCTCTTGGTTAGACTTGCAACTTCTCTTTCTCTTAAGTAAAGTTTGTCTCCCTTTGACAGTGATGGTGCAACTGCCCTTGTCCTAGTGAGTGGAGAGAAGGCTCTTCAGCTAGGACTTCAAGTATTCGCAAAAGTTAAAGTGGTCGCAAATGAGTCATTTGCGACCATTTTGGGACTCTTTTGGTGGTCGCAAAAACTGTGTTTTCTTGTAATGCCTCCTCTTGTTTCATGGCTATTTTGTCCAATCGTTCCAAGTTTTTCTCCTTGAATTATTGTTTGAATTCATTCCACTCTTCGTTGATCACTTCTAAGGTTGCGCCCTTACTTTTCTTTTTACCCTTTTTTAGCTGCATCACTCTCCATTGGACGAACACTAGATCCTACAGAGTTGGAGTCACTTGCATCACTCTCGTGGGCTCTCTAAGATCCATTGCTTCTAGAGCCAATATTTCCTAATACATGACTACCATAATGTGGTTGATCACGGACAACAAGCCATTCTTTCATTAAATTGAAATTTCCATTATTGTCACTTGAATATAGTTCACACGCTTTCGTCAATACATAATTCTCCGACCACCCGCTTTGTTGCATACGCTTAGCGTTATCGTAAGCACCAATCCATTTGCCCAATTGTTCACGTAGATGTAATGATTTCTGCACGAAGCTCCATCACGTAGAGGATCAAATAAGCAATGTTCATTACAATACTCAACAATTTTACCCCAATATGAATCACCTTCTTGGTTTCTGCCAACAACGCTATCTATTCCATATTTAATCCACCCATTCAGTAGCACCAAAATTTTCTCAGTGGTCCATTTGGGGCTTCTCCGGCGAGCAGGAGTTGAATCCTCTGCATCTGGAATGATTTCATGAACACCGCTCATACCACCAAGATCCATTTGTGTAGAAAATTTGAGAAATTCAGTTGCTCCAACATTCGGATCAGTTTCATTATCCGTTGGAGTAGAAGAATAAGTGGGTGCTTGAGATGAATATGGCATCATCGATCCATAATATGGACGATAGTTTGGAACAGCTAACGACATGAATTTTTTTTGTGGATAATCATAGTTTGATATATTTTGGGGTTTGTTAGAATATTGATTTTGAAATTGATAACTGTTGGGATTTGGGTAGTTGAAAGTGTAATTTGAAGAATTTTGGATGTTAAAAGGGTTATTGTTGGGATCTATTTTACTAAACCGATGTTTAAAGCTAAGGGCATCTCCAACCCTACTGTATTTCCCACTCTAAACTCTATTTTAGAGTAAAATTCTCTCCAACCCCACTCTATTTCTCACTCTAAAATAGAGTAACTCTATTTTTTACTCTATTTTTAGAGTAACTCTATTTCTCACTCTATTTTAGAGTTGAACTTTTTTATTTATAGAATGGTCCTTTAATTTTTATATCTTTGTAATTATAACTGAAACAAATAATAATTATAATATTTAAATACAAAAAAAAACAATTTTACATTTAAATTACTTTATTATATTATTTTTTAAACTTAAATCATAATTTATGGAAGTTTTTGAAAGTTAAATCAATTTTACATTTAAATTATTTTATTATAATATCTTTGTAATGGTGATGTTTAAACCAAAGTCCTATATGTTTTATTATTTTTATATGATGTAATGTAAATTTTTTTATGTAATAAATGTTTAATTTAAATAAAATCATAATTTATGGAAGTTTTTGAAAGAAAAAAA
>PKML01074728.1:987531-1016641 GCA_002933935.1 Eutrema yunnanense
TTTATAATTATCTTGTAGTTAGAGAATCTAATAATCTACTAAAGTCGTTGAGAATTTTATAAAAAAAATCTGAAATTCTTTTTAAATTCAAAACAAAAATTAAATTTCTAAAATCATTAAAACTCATTCTAAATGGCACCCCTAAATTGTATTAACATGATCTTATCGCATTATTGTAAAAAGTGCTGACGTCGATATTTTATTTAACTATTTTTTTGGTTCTGGCAACTTCGAGAGCATTAAGCCTTTTAGAGAGAGCGTGAGAAAAGTAGAGAAAACTGGAAACTGAGAAAAATCGAAGGAGAAAAAAGGGATTTGGTTACTTAGAGAGTGTGATTATCTAATATCAGCGCTGCGATTTCAAAAATTGGAGTGAATTTTTAGTAGACGATGGAGGAAATAAGATCGGCGATGGAGCAGCAAATGGATCTCATGGCGGATCTGGTCCAGAAACTCTCCGGAGAGCTCCGAACAGGATTACAACCTGCGTACGAGAATTTCTTGGGATTTTTTCACGCGATTGATTGGAAGGTAATGAGTATTTGTTTTTCCTGGCGAATTTTCTAGTTGAGCTCTCGCGAAAAAAGGAGAAGAATCCTTCGTTATCAATCGAATTTCTTGCCGACCCTCGATTATATCAATTTTTCCGACGAATTAAGAACCAGAAACCTTCCATTTTTCGGTGCTTTAGGGTTTATATCTCAAATGTTAGCTCTCCGCATTGGGTTTTACTCATATGGGTTTCTGGTTTTTTGTTTTTGCAGGAACCTTGGATTATGGGATTAATGGCGTTTCATGCTCTGTTGCTAATGGTTACTCTTCTTTCTAGAAGGCATCTCAACTTCCATATGTTCTTGTTCTTATTGGCATGTAAGTTCTTCTCTGTGTTAGGCTTTCTTGTCAGATTAATCTGCTAGACGTTCTTAGCAACGTATTTCTTGGAACTCATTGATTTTTTTGCATCTTCTTCATCTCTTCGATGTTTGCAAGTTACAGGTCTGTTATGTTATATTTGGTTTCTTATGGTTTTCTATAACTTAAGAGTCTTGAGGTTTTTTTATTTCATCCCTTTTCCCCCAGTTTTGTTATCGGTGTTCTGTCTTTGATCCAATGATCTCACTAGGCTAGGTTTCATATTGAATCAAGGATTGGGGACCTAGTTTCGATACTCGTGCCATGCAGTTTTTATATATCTCTTCCTTCAGACTAGCTTATGAATCAACAACCTAGGCTTTGTGTTTTTTTTTTTGTTGAGTACAAATATTTATTTGGACATCTCAAGATCCATGGTTAGAGAGTCCACACCATCCATATGGAGAAATGGTTTGCATGGGTCTATGTCTCGGTGACAATGGTTGGTGAAAGGAAAATATGATATTCACTTTGCTATACAACAGCTGTTTATTTAAATTATGAAGTTAATGACTGGCATCTCCATTTACTGTTTTCTCTTGTGAGACGTGATTGAGAACGATGATGTAACCAAAACAATTTGCAGTGGCTGGGGTATACTTTGCAGAGACTCTCAACCGGCTCTTGAGAATAAACTGGAAGAGCTTCTCAACTCAAAACTACTTTGACCCTCAAGGAGTCTTCCTCTCGGTTCTCTGGTCAGGACCGCTTCTGGTCATTGCAATGATAATCCTGGTAATATGTTCAACAATCCCCCTCTCTCTCTCTCTCTCTCTCTTTTCCCCTTTCCTCTCTGGTTTCAATGAAACAGATTTGGTTAACAGTGCATAAAATTCTTCTTGACCGAACAGACCATAGTAACGAGAAATTCGAGGATCTGTTTCCATGTTTGAGTTAAAAACAATGACATGGAAAATCTGATGGTGTGTTTGTGTTTTTTGACAGATAAACACACTCTTTTCGCTTTGCTACCTAATCGTAAAATGGAAAAGAGCTGAGCTCAGGCATCGTGCAAGGCTTGCTCGTACCAAGCAGGAATAGATCCCAACTCTCTCTCTATGATCACATCCTTTCTCACATTTATGTATACTCTCACTTGGCTGCAACAAACTGTTTTTTCTCTTATGTATTTCGCTTTGAATTGATTTGAACCGAACCAAACCGAACCAAACCAAACCGATCAAAGCCAATTTATTCCATTTCGGTTTGTTTTGGTAAAGTTTTGAATCCCCAAACCAAAAGAATAATTTAAATCAAAATTAAGAAATTGATTATGTCGGTTTGTTTTGGTAAGGTTTTGAAAACCTCGAATTGAATCGAAATTATGCTTAAGAAACCTTAACCGTTACGATTAAGTAAGGAATTAATTAAGACTGGTTTTGTAAAATTTGAAATAGTTAGAGACGACACAATTAGCCGTTACGAGTACATAGAGGTCGTCGTCGACTCGGCACTCTTCAACGGCCTCAAATCTTTTCAAAAATCAAAATCTCGTCCAAATCACAAAGAGACAGAGAGAGAAAATCACGAAATTTGAATACTTCTTCTTCTTCTTCATCTCTTTCGTTTTCGAAATCCTAAATCGATAATCTCCCCTCTTTGGTTCTTAGACTTATCCATGGATGTGAAGGAAGATAAACAGATGGAGAAGCAGCGAGTGAGGGAGAAGACGATCCCTGTGTTCACCGTGCTGAAAAACGGTGCGATTCTCAAGAACATTTTCGTCGTCAACAGTCGCGATTTCTCATCGCCGGAGAGAAACGCTAACGATGACGAGGTAGAGGAGATTCTGCTCGTCGGTCGCCATCCAGACTGCGATATTCTGCTAACGCACCCTAGCATTAGCAGATACCACTTGCAAATCCGCACTGTTCCTTCTCGCCAGAAGCTCTTCGTCACGGATCTGTCATCTGGTATGAAATCATCTCTTACTCCATTTCGATTTCTAGGGATTTCTCGACGAATTTTTTTTTTTTTTGTCATCCGCGATTAGATTGTTTCTAGTGGATTTTTCTCATTTTCGTTCAATTTGATGTCGGTGTATGCGTTTCTGGTTGTATGATTGGATTTGTTCCTTCGATTTAGTGCATGGGACGTGGGTTACGGATCAGAGAGTCGAGCCAGATGCTTGTGTCGAGGTGAAGGAAGGTGATGTTATTAGGATCGGTGGTTCGACAAGGATCTATAGGCTGCACTGGATTCCCCTGAGCCGTGCATACGATATCGACAATCCATTTGTTTCACCACTCGATGCATCTACAGTGATGGAGCAAGACGAAGAGAATAGAATGCTTGAAGCAGAAAATCTAGAGGTTGCGCATCAGGTTCTACCTTCTCTCATATGTTTTCTTGCTTTTAACATTTGAAACGTGTTTGCTAAGTCCCTCAATGCAGTAAATCTTTGTTGTTAGTTTTCCTTGTCGTTATTTTGCTTAGCTCTATAATTTATTTGATGTTATTTGCTTAGCCTGAGAGTGTAATCTGGATTCACTGCAGTCACTAGAGAAGGCTGCATCGGCTGATGATGGAGATCTACATCTGGATGTGACGTCTGAAGGAAGTGGATCATCAGTCCCTAGTGAGGATGAGGATACATATATTACGACAAGGGAGATTTCGTTCTCTCCAAGTGTTTTGACACTAGCTAGAGATTCTGTCAATACACAAAAGCTACAATTGATTGAAGATTTGCAGGATACGTCAAAGTGGGGCTTGGATGTTGTAGAAGCCGCTGCAGAGAAGCAGCAGAGTTCTGAACCTGAAGTTTCTGCAGAGGCTGATGAATGGGATGTAAGAGGAGATGGAGGTCTGCTTCTGAATGTCATGTTAGAGAGGATGGAGTCATCAGTCTTTAATGAGGATGAGGATCCATATCTAGCTGCAAAGGGGACTTCATTGCTTCCACGCCCAAGAGATTCCATTGAGACAGAAAAACTACAGCTCACAGAAGATGTCCAGGCTTCACCTGAGAAGGCCGTATATATTATAGAAGCCAAAGCAGAAAATCCAAGTAGCGGCTGCTCCCCAGTTAAGGGACAGATTGATGGCTGCTTTGAAGCCTCAGGTTGTACTGCATTTGAATTGGCTGCAGAGGTTGAGATTCTGAGCCTTCGTCGAGAAGTCATTGGAGAAACTGAGTTTGTCACAAAGCAAGTAATGGAAGCAAATGCCAAACAAACTAAGGCTGTCATTCGGAGTCACGTAGACAATGGAGAAATTGAGGTCTCAGGGAAAGTTATTGCAGTATCTCCCAATTCCTCTCCTCAGGCTGAGCGACTGTTAGAAATTGTAACTGAAGATGCCCTAGGCGTCTTAGGTTCTGAATTCCGGAGTGACGTGTCCATAGAGACTAATAGTGAGAACCTACATCACAAACTCAATGAAGTGAATCCTGCAGGAGACCAGGATAAAAAGCCAGGAATGAACAGAGAGACTGAACAAATATTTGATGAAGGGAGCAGCTCGTGCCTTTCTGAGGACCTTGAACAGAGTGGTAGACAAAGTTTCTTGTGCTTAGCAAATCTGAAACCCAAAACAGAAACGTCAGTTGGCTCTGATAGATCTGAAGACTCTTACAACCTAAGCGAAATAGGGGGCGAAGAAAATACTGGTAATGAGGTTCCATTTCCTTCCACCTTGGCTGCAGAAACATTTGAGGATATGAAACCGATTGAAGAACAGCTTTTTTATTATACTGAAAGTCAAGAAAACCAGACACAGCAACCACATGCTGTTAGAGATGATGCACTCCCTGAGATGGATAGCTCTAAGATGGAAAAATCTGCTTCTGTTTCATTACGTGAAGCCTCACGTTGTTCTGCATTTGAATTGGCTGCAGAGGTTGAGATTCTGAGCCTTAGTCAAGAAGTCAGTGGAGAAATTGGGTTTGTCACAGAGCAAGTAATGGAAAAATCTGCCAAACCACTAACTGAAGCTGAAATTCAGAGTCACGAAGACAATGGAGAAACTGAGGTCTTGAGGCAAGTTATTGCAGTATCTCCAAATTCCTTCCCTCAAACTGAGCCAACTTTAACTGGAGATGCCCGAGGCCTCTTAGGTTCTAAAGTGCCCATAGAGACTGATAGTGAGAACTTACATCAAAAAAGCAATGGAGAAACCAAAATCAGTTCAAGCCAAGTCATTGCAGTATCTGATTGTTTGTTCGCTGGCAATACAGAAGATATCCAAAGTCTGTGCTCGAGTTGGCAACCACTGCCCGAGAGTGAAGTCGGAGCTCTATCTGAGATCTGGAGTGAAGTGAATCCTTCAGGAGATCAGAATCAAAAACCAGGAATGAACAGAGAGACTGAAAAATTATTTGATGAAGGGAGCAACTTGTGCCTTTCTGAGGACCTTAAACAAATGTTCTTGATGACACCAAATCAGAAACCCAAAAGAGAATCGTCAATTGGCTTTGAGAGATCTGAAGAATCTTACAGCCTAAGGGAAATGGAGGGCGAAGGAAATACTGATAAGGGTAGTCCAATTGCTTCAACCTTGGCTGCAGAAACATATGAGGATACAAAACCGGTTAAGGAAGAACTGCCTTCTGATTATACTGGAAGTCAAGAAAACCAGACCCCTCAAACACAGACCGTTAGAGATGATGTACTGTCTGAGATGGACAGCTCAAGGAGCTCCCCGATAAGGTTGAGCACATGCAACATTTGGTCTAGGAGAGGAAAAGCAACTTCCGTTCTTCAGGTCCGGACCAACAGGAGTAAAGGAAAGCAAAAACAAATTGGGAATCAACCAAAAGGCCAGTTGCATGGAAAACAGGCTCTAAATGACAAGTCTATTTCTCTGACTGTTCATCATGGTGCGGAGAAACTGGAACCAGAGATCTTTACTCCTGACAAGGAAAATCTCACCCCAAGCTCTCATATGTTGAAAAGATTACAAGATATTGGTGACATAGGAGATAGCAAGAGCTCTTCAAAGCTTTCGGGCAAATCATTCTTGTCGAAGATTCCTTCCAATATTGCTATTGTTGCTTCAGGGGCATTCACAGAACCAGAAATCTTTACCCCAGATAAGGAGAATCTTACCCCAAACTCTCATATGCTAAAACGTTTGCGAGAAGTTGGTGAGATTAAGGAAACAAAAGGCTCCTCCTCTAAAGCAATACGTAAACCATTCTTTGATATTCATGTGGAAGGAAAAGTGATGGCAGAACAGAAACCACACAGCATGAGCAGCACATCAAAGGTGAAGCATGATGAGCCGGTGGCTACGAAGAAGAAAGCTGAACGGTCTCCTTTTCAACCTCTACTTGAAAAATCTTCATCCCAAAGCCAATCATACACCGAGGCTTCTTCTACTGCATCAGCAAGAAACAACATTTCTAGGGGCATCCGTTCTTCTTCTGTAAGTCCTAATCAATTCGATTGTCCTCGATTCTTTGTTTAGTTCTTATATATTAACCATTAGGTCACTGTGTTTTAGAACCTTTCTGATGGAAAGAGCAAGATGAAATGGACCATTGTGTTGGACACTTCTTCACTCCTCGACAAGGAGTCTAGGAAGCCACTGCACTTACTACAAGGTCTCAAGGGGACACATCTGGTGGTACCAAGAACAGGTAATAAAACCCTCTGTCTTTGTTTATTTTATCATACACCAATATTAGTTTCTATTTTCACTAATACAAACCATAAAATCATTTACTTTTGCCTTAATCACCCAAATCTTTAGTTCTTATATGATTTATTAATCATTCTTAAACAATCTTTTACTATTAGAAACATCTCTCACCTTTGGTTTCGTTGTTCAGTGTTAAGGGAACTAAATGAGACGAAGCGCACTCGCAGTCTTTTCTATAGAAGAACAACAGAGATTGCTTCCTCAGCTCTGGATTGGATCGAAGAGTGTAAGGTTAATACCAAATGGTGGATTCAGCTCCAAAGCCCATCAGAGGAAACCAAAGCAACTGCACCAACCCCACCAGTTACTCCTCAGTCAAATGGCTCAGCATTCCCGTTTTCACTTCACTGGAATCACAATGCCCCAGAGATCGACTCTCCTACATCAGAAGATCAAGTTCTCGAATGTGCACTTCTTTATCGAAACTGTAACATTGACGAAAAACTCGTTCTTCTTAGTAACGATTCAACTCTCAAGATCAAAGCCATGGCAGAGGTAACTTTAAAATATTAACAAGTTTAGTTCACTCTCTTGTGTAATATAACTAGTAACGCGTTGGTTTGGAATTAGGGTGTGATTTGTGAGACGCCAAATGAGTTCTACGAGAGTCTGAAGAATCCTTTCTCGGAGAGGTTTATGTGGACAGAGAGCTTGCCGAGAGGAAGGACTTGGAACCATCTAGACGACGTCGTGTTGAGAGAAAGGTACAACAACAACCGAACTTGTTTCCCTTACAGGAAGAAGTCAATGTTCAATGGAGTAAGAGGAGAGAATGGTGCAGCAGCGAAAGGCTTGAAGCTCATATTGCTTCACAACTCTCACTATGGTCACATTCATTGATGGAATGCATCATCATCATCCATTGTTTGTTCCTTCTTTCCAAGTAAGCCATAAAAATTGATCTCGCTTACAACATGGAATACTTTTCATATTATGATGACTTTTTTAAAAAAAATGTGGAATTGCATGATAGAGACCACACAATTTGCGAATGTGCTTTGAAATAATCACCGAGTTACTGTTATATTTGTGGTAATGACTCTTCAAAAACATGAAAAAATACATAATTTGAAGGGGCGTTTTTGAAGTAAATTATAGGTTTATAAATTAGTTGTCTATATAATTTGCTGCACTATGCAACACATCTTACGCATATTCCCACCCATGAGTGGCTCCATAAATTGTCGACACGCTGTAGCTGTGGTTTATTGTTGATGAGAAATAATAATAAAAAGTCCAGACTTGAACAGGAGATTTTTATTTTTTTTAATATTGATACAAATTATAAAAACTACTACAAAGACAAACGCTATATGTTCCATAAAAACCACGATGAACCGGAGAGATTATTATTCCTTATAAACTTAAAGATAAAATATTTTAAAGTTTGGTGAAAGGTTCATGTAATCAACTTGCATTTTCTTTCAAAAATTTTTTTTTAGAAATAAAGTGTTTATGTTTAAACAGAAGAAGATGTTAGTTATTCACATTATGAAATTTGATTATTAAACATTTGGTATGATAAAATAAAAAAGAATATGGAAGTGGAAGAGGTATTAATACTTTATGGAATTAAGGTTGTTGAATCAAATCAATATAAATGGTTATTTCCACTTTGTCTAAAAAAGGAGTTTTGATGTAACAGAGAGTCATAGACACTACAGTTTAAGAGGTTCCCACCACTTTTATTGGGTGTAATCATTCTTGTCCACTTTGCCTAAATAATTACCCATTTACGATAAAAAAAAAAAAAAAAAAATCTTAATTGGTGTTAAACTCTTCTCCTACTTGCTAGTTGCTACCTCTTATATTTAGAAACAAATGGAGTATTTTATACTGTTTATATAGACAAAGTTTATATTTTATATGTTTTTTTTTTTCAAACGTATTATATGAGTTTGAATTTGGAAACGTAATGATAACACTAATACAGATGAGTAGATTACAAGTTTTAATCGGACAAATATATGTATTTAATCCATTTTCTCTTTGTGTATTCTTTGATGCAGTATCCCTGGTTTTTTTTTTTTTGTAATTAAAAATGAATTAGAGAGCATTAATAAGTTTGGGGTTGTAAGTATCGAGAAATGACAAAGCGAAAATAAAGGGAGCCCACTGGTTTTGTTGTTGATATTAACGTTCGTTCACATTTCTAATTATCTCATACTCTATCCGTCGTTTTAAGTTTTATTTTTGTTTTACAAATATTATTGTTTTATGTTTTTGATGTATAATTTTAAATAAAAAAAAATTAATTTTATCTTTATTATTTTAATATATTAATTAAAAAAAGAAAAAATATTTAATATATTAATAAAAGATAATATTAAACTTTTAATAATTTTTTTAATATGTAAAAATATGTTAAAATTATATTTTTGTGAAATTGATGAAATAATAACCTCAATTAAGGGATTTAGCTAGCATGTTTGAATCTTGTGTTTCCGAATCAAAGGTCCATTATTTTTATTAAAATAATATTTTTTGTGTGTGTGTGTTTGTTTTCATATAACAAAATAAAAAAAAATAAAAAATTCCAGCGAGTGCATGAACGAAACGAACATTCGTGGCAGGTAGGTAACTCCACGTGGCTGATGTAATTGAACTTTGAACTTGGATGTTGGCTCCTCACGATTTAAGTAACTCAAGTTTGACGACAAACAAAAAAAAAGTAAAGTAACTCTCGTTTCCCGACAAAAAAAAAACTTTATCCACGTTTTCTAGGTAGCTTAATTCTTTTTTTCTTTTACCAAATTTTTGCATATATTTAAAAAAAATTGTGTTTTTTTTTTGTTTTTAACACAATATTAATAAACCAGATAAAAAAACTGAAGATGTCATTTATATGTGGAAGTATTTAGTTATTGAGCCGGCCTATTATGGCCCAAAATGATAATAATAGCATAAATTTTGACAATAATATCACAAATTTAATATTAAAATGGCATAAATTTCCTTTTTAATGGAGAAAAACTAAACTCTAAATTGGAAATATCGAACCCAAACATAATGTTTAATTTTATTTTAAATTTATCAAGTATTTTTAAATAATTATTTATGCTATTTTCGAAATTTTAAATTTAAGATGCTAGTTTTAGAACAAAACCCAAAATTTGTGCTATTTTAATTGAGTTAAAGGTTTTGTTTAAGAATTCAACTTTTTAAAACATGAAATATTTCTTATATATTTTTCATTAATCGAAAACTCTAATTTTCTAATTTGACTTACTATAAATCTCATTGTCTACATTTAGTATTGGTGCGCAAAACAAATATAAAAACCGTTTTCTACCTATACACGTTGAAACATTGATTTGTACATGCATTTGGTTGGATGGATTTACGTTTCATGATCCAAGTAACATTATCATTCAATTTATTTACTTTATATTTTTTAAATCAATATCTATAGATTTTCAATAATATTTCTATACGATTTATACATGTCAAAGAAAAGTCCAAAAAACTATAATCCTGTTCGGGCCAGACCTTGCTGTAGAACATAGGCTCAATTTTTTTTGGACCGGATTAGGCTCAAATATATGAAGGTTTACAGGTTTTGGACTGGGCCGGACCACCCCGATTGATATCCCTATGTTTATCCAATTTAGTTTATGTAGCTACAAATTTAGAAGTCATTTACCTAACAATAATAATAAATTCTTACGTTAAAGTCTTGGTATATAATTTTAAGAACGAATACCTTTAACGAACAAAAAAAATAAAATTAATAACGAGTAAACGACTAAATAAATTAGTAAATTAATTTTTCAACTATCTGTGTGCGTAGAATAATTCCTCAAATCACATTTAATTTTGTAAAATCATGATAAAAATAGTCAATTGTTAACCTCAAGAAATTTTGATCTTCTTTCAAAACTTTGTAAATGCAATGCTAACTCGTTACAATAATAAAAAGCCGTATTACGATATCAATGTATGAGAGTCTAACTTAGATCATCAAAGATATGAGTCTAACTTAGATCATCTAAGGTATGAGTTTAAATCTATAACTCATCGTGTACGATCTATTAAGTAATATAATCACTATGAACAACAAGAAAATATATATACCGCATATTGAATTTCTCCGAGTACCAATCAATCAAAAATCTTCTCTCTCTAAATTCTAAAATAAATGAAAAATACGATAATTCTTTACAATCAAACAAATTGAGAAAATTAACAAAACTCTGAACCGCAAATTAGATCTTTCTAATGAAAAAGGTTTGAACGATGACGGAGATCAAATTTTTTTGAGGTTAACGGTTGACTATTTTTATCATAATTTTGCGAAGTCAACCACGAGTTGAAGAATTATTCCACGCAGACAGATAGTTGGAGATTTATTGTGTCGATTGCAAATAGTTGAAGAATTAAATGAGAATTTGTCTGACGATAGATAAATTAATTTAACATTTTATCGTTTTAAAGTTAATGATTGACTATTTTTATTATAATTTTGGAGAATTATTTTGCACAAACGATAATTAAAGATTAAAAACATCGATTATAAATATGTGACGAATTAAATGATCATTTTCCCTTCAATTAATGCTCCTTTTTAAATTTGGAGTTGCCAAGTCAAAAATGCAAACGAAGCGCATGGAGAGACATAAGAGAAATAAATATTTAAAAATAATTTTACATAGGACTAATTATGTTGTGGACCCCACCACCACCACCTTCTCTATCGTCTGCGTCAATCTTTTTTGTTTTTTCATTAATCAACGGCTCTAGTGTAGCGTTACTGTGTTCGATGCGATAACACGACTAACCACCGTCAGATCTAATGGATGCTGATCTTGCTATATTTCAACGGCTGAGATCATTGAGTTGACTTTACTTGTGGTAAATCAGAAAGTGGAAGAGCACCAAAAGGAGTTTTTTTTTTTCGCTTAATAAAAACATGAGCCCCGATTCAAAGCTCTGCTTCTCTCTTCCTACCTTCCTCTCTCTCTATCTCTCTATCTCTCTATCTCTTTCTCTATCCTCTAAAGCGGCCATTGGAGATCTCGAAGAACCATTTTGAAGCTTTACTTCTGGTTAATTTCTCTCTTTTTCTTTCCCGTTGTCGACTTTTATTCAGTGAATTTGACGTCTGTAGTTTCAATTTTCTCGTTGTTTTGCTTGAGAAAGCGTTATATGATTTGGGGTTTTCTTCTGTCTTTTGTCCGCGAGGGGTGATTTGATTTTTTTTTCGATTCGATGATAGTGAGGAATTTTTGGGTTTTTTTTTGTTTCTTTGACCGTATTCGTTTACAGATCTTAAGAGAAGATTTTGTTTTGGCCTAAAATTGGTTTTGCTCCGATCACTTGAGAAGGATTTTTGACTCTCTGTTGACGTAAATGAGGCTTCACTCGAATTTATTCGTGTGTGCGTCTGTGTTGAAGAACTTTGAGCTGGTCCTAATTCTGATTTTAAAACTTTTTCAATTCTAAGTTAAGTTCTTGTTGCTTTATTGATTTGATCCTTATGGGTTTAGGTGAATACAAGATCTTGAGAAAAAATGGAAACAGAAGACGATATGTGCCAGAACAACAATTGGGGAAGCTCTTCTTCTTCTTCAAAGTTGCGTGAGCAGGTTTCTTCTGACGGAAACCAAACCTTCGCAGGTTTCACGTCGCAGCACAAGTGGGAGGATGCTTCAATCTTGGATTACGAGATGGGTATTGAGCCAGGTTTGCAAGCTTTCGACCAAGACGACAACAACAACAACAACAACAACAGTAGTCAAGTTAATGTTGATTTCCTGCAAGGCGTTAAGGCCCCAGCTTGGGATCCGAGAACGATGCTGAGCAACCTGTCCTTTATGGAACAGAAGATTCACGAGCTGCAGGATCTTGTTCATCTGATCGTTGGACGGAACGGGCAGCTTCAAGGTCGTCAAGACGAGCTCGTGGCTCAGCAGCAGCAACTCATTACTACAGATCTTACTTCCATAATCATACAGCTGATTTCCACTGCAGGTAGTCTTCTTCCATCTGTTAAGCATAATATGTCAAAAGCACCGGGTCCATACACTGGGCAGCCCGGTTCAGCTGTGTTCCCTTATCCGAGGGAGGCTAATAACATTGCTTCACAGAGCCAAAACAGTAACAACCGTGGCGCCCAAGAGTTAGATTTGCCTAAGCCAATTTTTGTTGATGAGAGAGAAACCCATGTTGTGGAAGAACATGAAATGAAAGACGAGGATGATGCGGAGGAAGGAGAGAACCTTCCTCCTGGTTCGTACGAGATATTGCAGCTTGAGAAAGAGGAGATTCTCGCACCGCATACCCACTTCTGCACGATATGTGGCAAGGGTTTCAAGAGAGACGCAAATCTGAGGATGCACATGAGAGGGCACGGGGACGAGTACAAAACCCCTGCCGCTCTGGCCAAACCGAACAAAGAAGCCCTACCCGGGTCTGAGCCGATGCTGATCAAAAGGTACTCGTGCCCATTCCCGGGTTGCAAACGTAACAAGGATCACAAAAAGTTCCAGGCTTTGAAGACAATACTATGCGTGAAGAACCACTATAAACGCACCCACTGCGACAAGAGCTTCACTTGCAGCCGGTGCCATACCAAGAAATTCTCTGTCATCGCAGATCTGAAAACCCACGAGAAGCACTGCGGGAAAAACAAGTGGCTCTGTTCCTGTGGTACAACATTCTCAAGGAAAGACAAGCTGTTTGGTCACATTGCTCTGTTCCAGGGCCACACGCCCGCGATCCCTCTTGAAGAGACAAAACCTTCAGCTGGCTCATCTGCTCAGAGAGGGAGCTCTGAAGGCGGGAATAACAACCCGGGAATGGTTAGTTTCAATCTTGGTTCTGCAACTAACGCTAATCAAGAAACCGCGCAGCCTGGATTCATGGAAGGCAAGATAAGTTTTGAGGAGTCTTTCTCGCCGCTGTGCTTCGATACATGTAATTTTGGAGGGTTCCATGAGTTCCCACGACCGATGTTTGATGATTCCGAGAGTTCATTTCAAATGCTTATTTCGAGTGCGTGTGGTTTCTCGCCAAGGAATAATGGTGGTGGGTCTGTTTCAAATACTAGTCTCTAAGGCATTTGCCATATAAGTTATGTAAGATGTTCTAGTTTTCTAGCCTTTAGGCAGCCTCCTTTGTGTCTCTGTAATTTGTTATCGCCAGAATAATATAAGGAAAGCAAAAAAGTGGATTTCCTTTTCCTTAAAATCTGTTGCTAATATAAGAAAGTTAGATTCTTTTTTCCTTACCTTTTAGGGTTCACATTGATGGAACCAACATTGATGTCAATGATGATAACAAATTCAGTAAAAGAATTGATCTCTCCCGAATCTTTATGTAATAATACCAACAAATTTGATATAGATTCTTATATATGTAAGTATATAACCAAACCAAATATGTAACTACATTGATACACCGTCAATTTGCGAATTAGTTTCAAGGTTACTTAAACTTGCTATCCGCCAAAAGCTAGCATCAGTTCTTGAGCATGAATGCGTTGAATTGGGTCGAGCCATCGAGTTCCGTCTTGAAAATGTTACGACTTGAGAGAGAGATGCGTTGGTGTGTGCTTGAGCTTTTTGAATCATCCATGCAAGGTTGAGAAAAAGCTTGAGAGAACTTCTGAATCATTGCTTGCATCTCTCTCCACCAGCCATTCCTCTTGAATCTGTACCCTCACATCTCTGTGATAAAAGAATGATTACAGAATCAGCAAGAATGTCTTAAAAGAGATGCATAAATAATCAAAATGAAGGGAGTTTAAAGTGAGAAAGATAGAACCTTTTCAAGGCAAGAACTTGATAGTTTCTTCTCAAGTAGTCCGCGTATTTCGTAAGGGCCTCTTGTGCATATGGTCTCCCCACGGTTCTTACAGCTGCCGCGCTTAGTAAACTCTCCAGAGAACCATGTTTTCTGACAAGTTTCATCGCTGTTTTCCTTCCGAACGCGGGTACCACGTGCTGAATCCCCGGAACTCCGTCGACTTCATCGCCCATTATACATCCTATCACAAAATCCATAGTCCTGATTACTATATATAGCCAAGAACTCAAAATGCAGAATAACTCTCTGGCTAAAAAACTGGATAGAATTGGTTAAAGACTAGCAGTTTAGGCACTTACGAAAGCTCAAATCAGACTGTGGATCACAGTTATATTGAGCATGGTAGTGTTTCAATGTGTAAAAAGACCATCTTCTGAGATCTGCCAATGGAATGACAATCTGAACATTTTCTGAGATCAACTGCTTAAAGTCTTTGTCAGGCGATGCAATCACCGCGCGGTATCCTCTTTGCACGGCTTGTTCCATCAGCGTAGCGACCACATCGTCTGCTTCATGCCCTTCCATTCTAACAACCTTTGCACATCAACCAGTTTCAAGTCAGACCATTCATCCACATCTATGCCCAAGTTCAAATACCTAATGGCCTTAACTATATGTCTATATCCAAGAGCTCAATTATGTTCAGAATTGATTGAACAACATTGAGGTCAGAATAATAGTTTTACCCACTGGCACATTGCATTTGCTAAGAACATCATCGACAAAATGATGTGGCCTCTTGGAGTATCTCCCAGGAATTGGTGATCTCCTATGCGCTTTATATGAAGGAAGCAATTCTCGGCGTCGCTTGTTACCTTCTTCTCCATCGAGAACCTGCAAAAGGAAACACCTTTCAGACGTTTTCATGGATCTGAGAAGAGGAAAAAAAAAGAAACTTGTGAAGAGGAGAGTGTTTTACAGCTATAACAGGATCTGTTAGGCTGACTTGAGAGAAGAAGAGTGAAAGCCAGTGACCAAAAGCGTGCGAGCTGGGTTTGTTTCCTTCGTAGCAAAGTGGACTAACGTCTAAGAAGAAGACCCTTTTGTTTTTCTTCCTGCTTTCTTCACTGATACCGCAGAGAACATCCTTGTGTATAACTTGCCCATGATCTGTTCGACGAAATGTCTCACTGGAAGAGGACGAGAAAGGAGGTGCAGGAAGAGATGAAGAAGAAGAGACCCATTTGGCTCGCGAAGCTTTTGTCTTGTCTATGGATTTACTTCTGAAGGAAAAAAGAGGAGAATTCGATTGAGCAAATCCTACTGTTGTCATCATCTTCAACCTCCAGACAGAGTGGTTTTTACATTCAATTAATTAATTATCCACAGACGTTTATAAAATGGTTTATCATCCATCATTTCAACTTGGACATGGCTTATTATGGGCCTTAAGTGGGCTTTTCAGATTGAGAATTTTCAACTTTGATTGCAAGCAGCTAATTTCGGATTCACTAGAGTATTATACTTTTATTACCACGTGAAATCAACTCTTAAGCCCTAGATAGTTATATTAACGACTTGCATAAGTGATATTCTTATTTATTGTGGGAGTTAAAATTCCGGCCCAATAAATTAGATTCAATAAATTGAATGGTAAAAAGGTTCGATAGAATAAAAGAAACCAGACAAAGTCAAATGCATTTTTGAGTAAAGTTTACGGTCAAAGGAGATTAAATGCAGAACCGTTAGTCAATCTCGACGAGACCAAATACTCGTTCAAACCGGTGAATTAAGGCACATAAACATAATGGTCAGAGCCTCAGAATTAAATGTCATTCATAACGAATATGGCGGAGTAAACGGTGACGTTAAACACGATCTCAAAATATAAAACAAGGATGAGGGCAAAGAGCAAATGGACGAACAACTCTTTACACACACTATTAGCTCTACACTTAAGCACTTAATTTTTTTAGCTATTTCTTTATTTTTGTTCGGAAAACCGACGTATTTCCCCATCAGAAGTATCATATAGGTGCAGATCAACCCAAACTTTCGACTTCGGCGTCAATCCACACGATTTGAAAGTTAAAAACCTATTTCCTCCCGATTGGAAATTTCAAAACCTATTTACCCATAATCATTGGTTTGAATGGTTTACGACATAAACCGAATATAAAACCACTTATACCGGATATTAGACCGAATTAAAAATCCGACCCGACTAAACCCAACCCGAGTTCAATTATGAAAATCCTCAAATCAATTTACAAAAATTTCTTCTCTTCCCAAATCCCAGATTTTTTGTATCGATGCCTCTCTTCCCAAATCCCAGATTTTTTTTACCATTGATATAAAATTTTCCGAAAAAATTGAAAAAACTTCAATTCTCCATCCCTTTTATTTTACTTCATTTGTTTGGTCTGCTTCTTCAATCCCCAGAAATAAGAGACAAGTTATTCAAATAAAAAAGAACGAAAGAAGAGAAATTCAAATATGGATTATCTTCAAGATTCGATAGCGTAGGCAATATGCAAGAATTAGATGCATTGAATTGAAACAAGTGACTTTGGATTCCTCGCCGTCACCGCCGTAACCCTATCACCACCTACAACGACGACCTTGATGAATTTCCTCATATGCTCCAACAATGGCCGCCATCTCTGCCGTAACCCTACCACCACGAACGACGACGACCTTGAATTTCCTTGGCCAATGAGAAACATAATCACCACCACCATTAAATAGATTCGCCGTTGCCGCCTCTTCTCGCGCTGAGATACCAATCGATGTTTTCGGCGGCAACGATGGAGAACGGTGGTTGCGCGAGATCGTGGAGGTGCAAGGTCACATTGTCCGGTGCGTGAGGCTCTCAGCTCCGACTGCGATTCAATTCTACAATGTTCAAGATAGACTCGACTTCGATCGACCACGCAAAGCCGATGATGGGCTCATTCCTCTTGTCCTCTATGTCGATCGCTCGTCGGAACCTATAGCCGGAGGAGTGAAATGGACGGAGGGGGAAGTCGCGATTTCGATTTCTGACCCAGTTTCCGATGACGACCAGGGTTCGAGACCTGAATTGTGTCATACGGACCGCGTCGGAGGAGCTGGGTTCGTGATGTTGCAAAAATGTTTTTAGAGGTTTGGGTTTTAATTTGGGGATTTTTTTGTTTAAATTTCTGGTTTGTATAATTTTTGGTTTATCCGTTTGAATTGGGTTGTAATGTGGTTTATTTAGGTTTTTATCTGGTAAAGTTTTAGTTTGGTTAAGAATAAACCGAGATTAATTTTGGTTTGTGTGGTTTTTAGTTTTGAAGGATAAATAGGTTTTGAACTTTCCAATTAGGGGAAAATAAGTTTTTAACTTTCAAATCGTATGGATTCACGCTGAGGTCGAAAGTTTGGGTGGATATGCACCTATATGATATTTTTGAGTGGGGAATACGTTGTTTCTCTTTTTGTTCTTGTAAAATCACTCTTGAGAATTAAAATACAAAACCCAATTTACCCCGCAAAAACCTTATCCAAATCACTTTTGAATCGTGTTTGATCTTATCAAGCAACAAACTTTCTGTTTATTACTCGATAGTCTCTTGTTTTTTATTATTAAATATAAGCCAAAGTCCTCTATTTATTCATATTTACAAAATTTGACTTTTGTAATTCCAGTTACAACAGTTTGACACTAAAAAATGGATAAGCAAATCTAGACCCATCACATAAGATTCGAGATGGCCGAGCAAGCTTTTTACCATTTGAAGTATTTTCATATTATATTCGTAAATATTTAACAAGATTTGTAAAAATTGAATTTTTTTTTTGATAAAGATATTAATATATTTTAGATAAACATATTTTTTTATATTGATTAAATATTTGTAGGGAAAATTGTTAAACTTCTGGCTGCAACTGGTTGCACCTTTAGAGGAAAAAAATCATAACAAAAATAGATTCCTCTCAAATTTTACCATTTAGGTTGAAAATAAAACTTGAGAGGAATCTATTTTTCCAACTCATTCCACGTTAGTTAGATGAACAAAGAAGAGAAAATTAAGGAAAACTTTCCTCCACTAACAAGGAGAAAAGTATTTTTCTATATTTTTTTTACTAATTTTTATTCATCTTGTTATTTTGGAAGGCAACCAGTTGCACCCTCTAATTCTCACTTCTGATTTCATTTTATAGATTATAAAATTAATTAATAGTCTACACAACTCTATCATCTCGTGGACAAAAAACAATCATGAGGAAGAAGAATAAGTTTATAGCAACAGTGAAATTACAAGAAAGAAAAAAAGAGTTACAAGTTAGGAAATAGAGATTAAACTCTGGAAAAAACAAAGAGGAAGACCGATAGATTTGGCAGTGGAAACTAAATAATAAGAATTGGTTTTGGGATCGTGTTCCACGAGTCGTTGCTTATGCTCGTGAAACTCACGATCATATAACAATAACTTAGTCTTACCTCCTGTGGTAGTGGCCGGAAGAGATAGTGCATAGAGTGCCAAAGTGTGCATCCCAAACCAAGAAGAAGTTATGGTGAGATGTATGGAATACAAGTTGACCCATGTCTTGTTCTTGTTGCCTGAACCAAAGGACCATATGAGTTGGGTGAGGTGAGTCTTCAGGCATATGCAGAGACGGTTATTGAGGGTGCACATGGCGATATCTTCAGGATGTACATGGTCGACAAAGGGAGGAGGGCTAGAGATGAGTTGAAAAGTTTCGGTGTGGAGATGGAAAGATAACACCTTGGTTTCTTCTTGTTGACCCTCGGTGAACCAGAGGAGTGAACCGTCAAAAAACAGAGGTTCCCGGTGAGCGAGAATGCGATGAGGAGCAGAAGGGAGAACGTACCTCCAAGCGTTGGCGGTAAAGTCGAAAACTTCACAAGTAGTGGCGTTGTCTAGGCACAATTCAGAAAAGTTGTATAAGAAAACCGGCTTGTATGTGCCCCTGAGATTGTCTTTACCGAATCCAAGCAAAGGGAAAGGGTATGCAAGCTCAAAGAATCTGTTTTGTAAGTCGTGAATGAGGTGTTGGAGGCTGGAGGGAGGAAAAGTGCGACTCCATCGAGTGGTGGGATTGGCCACAAGACCCGAATGGTAGAGACTGTAGACGCAGACAAGACCGTCACAACTGGTCTGGGAAACAAATGTGCTCTGAGTAGGGATCTTGACCGCAGTGAGTCCAGTAACTTGTATGTTTGTACCAACAACAACAACATCATCATCATTATCACAAGACATGTGAAGCAAGATGACTTGATTGGGATTTCGACCATGGATCAAGTGTCTTTTTTGGAAATATCTTGAATTGATTGTGGTTTCCCACTTGTTCGATACAAACTTGAACATGAGCAGCGATTTCGCACGAAGTCTCTCCACGTAGCAATTGAAATGATAATTGAGCTCTGATTTTGGATTCTGTAAACTCTGATTATTATTCAAAGAGATCGTTGGCTTATAAAGCCTTTACAGAGCAACATATGCCTTAACTTATTGCAGAGAAACATGACAACTACTTGACCAGAAGAATCGGTCCTTATTTGACTAAGAAACAAATGCACAAAGTTATTCAAAACAGAACTCCTTTATTTTCGGTGTGATTTGCTCCAACAAACCCTCCCTAAACTAAGCTTGGTGCATCAAGCTTATCTTATCTGCAACAGAGCAAATCCCAAGTTTGTTTCTCAAACCTTCAAACACATCTTGCTTCAACGGCTTTGTCAACACGCATGCAACTTGTTCCTTTGATCCACAATGCTCAAGACATATCACTCCATCATTGACCAAATCTCGTAGAAAATGAAACCGAACGCCAATATGCTTACACCTCCCATGAAATACCGGATTTTTAGACAACTTAATCGTTGAAGTGTTGTCACATAGAATCACGGTCCTTCTACTTGTATCATAACCGAGCTCTACTAAGATCCTCTTGAACCAAAAAGCTTGACACTCACAAACTGATGCAGCCACATACTCAGCCTCGGTTGTAGATAGTGTAATAATAGGTTGCTTCTTTGAACACCAAGCTACATCTGCATCATCCATAAGAAAAGCATATCCTGTAGTGCTTTTCCTACTGTCTACATCTCCCGCAAAGTCACTGTCAGTGTAGACCAGTAGCTCTCCGTTTCCTCCATTCTTATACCATATACCATAATCCATGGTTCCCTTTAAGTATCTCAAGACTCTCTTAGCAGCTTGTAAATGCAATTGAGTCGGCTTAGACATGTAGCGACTTAATAGACTTACAGAGAAATGCAGATCAGGTCGTGTAGTGGTGATATACATGAGACTTCCGATTATTTTCTTGTAGAAAGTCTCATCAACTCGCTGCCCCTTCTCGTCCATGTCAATCTTGTATCCAGGAACCATCGGATTACACACATAGTTGCAATTCACCATCTCAAAACGCTTTAAGATCTCTAAAGCATACTTCGACTGAGATATATGAATTCCCTGCAATGTCTGCAACACCTCAATTCCCAGAAAGTATCTCATTTTTCCAAGATTCGACATGTCAAACTCCCTCTGCATTGACATCTTGAACTCTCTCATCATGGTAGCATCATTCCCAGTGTAAATCAGGTCATCCACATAGATGCTAACGATCAGAATGTTACCTTACTTGTTGGTCTTAAGAAATAGAGTTTCTTCATTTTGTGACTTCGAGAACCCTTCCTTGATGAAATATTCTTCTATTCGACTAAACCAGGCCCTCGGAGCTTGTTTCACACCATACAATGCTTTGTGGAGTTTGTAGACTTTGTTTTCATATCCTTTTGCAACAAATCCTTTCGGTTGTTGAACGTATACGTCCTCTTCAAGAACTCATGAAGGAAAGCAGATTTTACATCTAGTTGGTAGATCTTCCAAGCCTTCTGTGCTGCTATAGCGAGAATGGTTCTGATGGTATCCATTCTAGCAACATGAGCATAGACCTCTGTGTAATCAATCCCATGTTCCTGACAATATCCCTTTGCCACCAGACGTGCTTTATACTTATTTACCTCTCCAAGTTCGTTGAATTTGGTTTTATAGATCCACTTCACTCCAATGCACTTTGCTCCATCTGGTAGTTCTGAGAGTTTCCAAGTCTCATTCTTCTCGATTGATTTGATTTCCTCCTTCATAGCTTCTCTCCACTTTAAACTTTTCTCTGCTTCTTCAAAAGTTGTAGGATCAGCAGCATTGATTTCTACCATGTTTACTTCATCTTCCTCATCTGAAATCTCATCTCGGGTGACGAAATCGTTAAGATACAGAGGAGGTCTTACTGTTCTTCCCTCCCTGATTTCGGCAGTCTGCTCTCTTTGAGCTACTTCTGCAGTTTCTACACCTTCCTCTGCTTCATCGCCTGAATCTTCTTCAGTACCGGGTTCACCTTCACTCTCCTCCCATGATTCATCAACGTCATTCCAAGTTAACTCACTGTTTGTTTCATGGTCGTGATCTACTTCCCAATCCCACCCTTTTGTTTCTTCAAACACCACATCTTTACTGATCATAATCTTCTTCGTCTTCGGATTATAGAGTTTGTATCCTTTGGATTTCTCCGAAAAACCAAACAAAACACCAACTGTGCTTTTATCATCGAGCTTCCCTCGTTTTTCGTCTGGGATGTGTACATGTGCGAGACTTCCCCAAACTCGGAAGTGTTCCACCGTCGGTTTTATCTCACTCCAGGCTTCTTGAGGTGTGATGTCTTTTATGGCAAGTGTAGGACATCGATTTAGAACATAAAACGTCTAAATCACTGCTTCTGGCCAGAATATTTTGGGCATATTTCTGGCAGAAAGCATAGACCTCACCATATTCATAACCGTACGATTCTTCCTCTCGGCGATGCCGTTTTGCTGCGGTGTGTAGGCGGTGGTGAGTTGCCTGCGGATCCCATGTTCTTTGCAGTAGTTTAAGAACTCGTGAGAAGTATACTCCCCTCCTCGATTGGTTCTCAAACCCTTAATTTTCTTCACGGTTTCTGTTTCCACTTTCTTTTTGAATAGGTTGAAGTGATTGAAAGCTTCTGACTTCTCCTTCAGTAAATACACCCAAGCTTTTCTGCTATAATCATCTATGAAACATAGAATATACCTCTTTCCACTGGTACATATAGGACTGATGGGACCACAGATGTCTGAATGTAGCAGCTCGATTACTTCTTTAGCTCTCCACATGCTTTTCTTGGGAATGGGATTCCTCGTCTGCTTTCCCACTAAACAATCCGAGCATGTGAAGTTTTGTGAATCAAATTTGGGAAGACCACGTACCATGTCTTTTCTTTGTAGAGTTCTCATGCCACTGTAACTGAGATGACCATACCGCTCATGCCACATCTTCATCGTGTCTTCAGAGATTGTCTGCAAACATTGTTGCGGTTTTGCCCTTGCTCTATCGCTTGTCTCATCAAACAGCATAAACATTCGGTTTATGCTCATCTTGCTTTATGCTAATAACCATTTTTGATCGTGATAAACCTTGCAGGTTCCTCTCCGGATTACAATCGTCAGCTTCTTCTCTTGGAGTTGTCCTAGACTCAAGAGGTTGTTTATGAGTTCTGGCACATAGTAGACATCACTGATAATGTAAGCTGCATTATTCAGTATCAGCTTCACATTTCCTTTGCCAACAACCTCCATTCTTTTGTTGTTTCCAAGCTTAACAGAGTGCTTGAAATTTGCATCCAGTGATGAGAACAACTCTCTGTCTCCGCTCATGTGATTTGAGCAGCCTGAATCGAGGAACCATGCTCTTTTCCTCATATCTTCTTGCTTTCCAGAGTATGTCATCATCAGCAGCCCATCATTTTTTATTCTGATCCCTGATTCTTCACCGTCTTCAACATAGGCCATTAGAAGCATCTCTTCCTTCTCATCAAGATCCGCATAATTTGCTTCTTCATCCCACTTTGGACATTCATTCTGAAAATGTCCGAGTCGATGACATTTGTAGCACTCCACTGTGCTTTTGTTGAAGGACGTTCTGCGTCGACCACGTCCTCTCCCTCTTCCATTGAAACATCTTCCTCTGTATCCCATTCCTCCTCCATGTGTCACTTTTAACACTTGGTCGTCTCCTTTCTCTGGTTTCTTGAACTTCTGTTCATGGACTGTCAACGAGCTCTGCAACTTATCCAGGGAGATGCTCTCGATATCCTTAGACTCTTCTATGGATACCACCACATACATAAACTTCTCAGTTAAGGTTCTGAGAATATTCTCCACCACATTCGAATCACCCATTTCTTCTCCATTGCTTCTCATTTGATTCGTGATGGCCAGCACACGCTGGAAGTATTCTTCTATGTTCTCAGATTCCTTCATCTCCAAGATTTCGAAATCTCTTCTCAGCTTCTGCAGTAAGGATTTCTTCACACATGCACTTCCTCCAAACTTCTTCTTCATTGAGTCCCAGATGATCTTCGAGGTTTTTCTGTCTAGGATCTGCTCAAACGTTACTCTATCGATGGATTGATAGAGGTAATGTTTGACCTTGTGATCGTTGGTTTTGGCATCGTCTAGCTGTGCTCTCTGCTCTGTTGACAACACCGTTTTTGCTGCTGGTTTCTCGTAACCATTCTCAATCATGCTCCATAATCCTCTGGCTCGGAAGAAATTCTCCATGACTTCGCTCCAATGGTCCCAGTGTCCATCGAAACTTGGTAGCTTCATCTTGTCATCTCCCATCTCTCTCAACTCTTGTGTGTTTAAGCTGCGGCTTTAGTTTTTTCAAATATCCAAAAATGAGCTCTGATACCAATTTGAAATGATAATTGAGCTCTGATTTTGGATTCTGTAAACTCTGATTATTATTCAAAGAGATCGTTGGCTTATAAAGCCTTTACAGAGCAACAGATGCCTTAACTTATTGCAGAGAAACATGACAACTACTTGACCAGAAGAATCGGTCCTTATTTGACTAAGAAACAAATGCACAAACTTATTCAAAACAGAACTCCTTTATTTTTGGTGTGATTTGCTCCAACAAACCCTCCCTAAACTAAGCTTGGTGCATCAAGCTTATCTTATCTGCAACAGAGCAAATCCCAAGTTTGTTTCTCAAACCTTCAAACACATCTTGCTTCAACGGCTTTGTCAACACGCATGCAACTTGTTCCTTTGATCCACAATGCTCAAGACATATCACTCCATCATTGACCAAATCTCGTAGAAAATGAAACCGAACGCCAATATGCTTACACCTCCCATGAAATACCGGATTTTTAGACAACTTAATCGTTGAAGTGTTGTCACATAGAATCACGGTCCTTCTACTTGTATCATAACCGAGCTCTACTAAGATCCTCTTGAACCAAAAAGCTTGACACTCACAAACTGATGCAACCACATACTCAGCCTCGGTTGTAGATAGTGTAACAATAGGTTGCTTCTTTGAACACCAAGCTACATCTACATCATCCATAAGAAAAGCATATCCTGTAGTGCTTTTCCTACTGTCTACATCTCCCGCAAAGTCACTGTCAGTGTAGACCAGTAGCTCTCCGTTTCCTCCATTCTTATACCATATACCATAATCCATGGTTCCCTTTAAGTATCTCAAGACTCTCTTAGCAGCTTGTAAATGCAATTGAGTCGGCTTAGACATGTAGCGACTTAATAGACTTACAGAGAAATGCAGATCAGGTCGTGTAGTGGTGATATACATGAGACTTCCGATTATTTTCTTGTAGAAAGTCTCATCAACTCGCTGCCCCTTCTCGTCCATGTCAATCTTGTATCCAGGAACCATCGGATTACACACAGAGTTGCAATTCTCCATCTCAAAACGCTTTAAGATCTCTAAAGCATACTTCGACTGAGATATATGAATTCCCTGCAATGTCTGCAACACCTCAATTCCCAGAAAGTATCTCATTTTTCCAAGATTCGACATGTCAAACTCCCTCTGCATTGACATCTTGAACTCTCTCATCATGGTAGCATCATTCCCAGTGTAAATCAGGTCATCCACATAGATGCTAACGATCAGAATGTTACCTTACTTGTTGGTCTTAAGAAATAGAGTTTCTTCATTTTGTGACTTCGAGAACCCTTCCTTGATGAAATATTCTTCTATTCGACTAAACCAGGCCCTCGGAGCTTGTTTCACACCATACAATGCTTTGTGGAGTTTGTAGACTTTGTTTTCATATCCTTTTGCAACAAATCCTTTCGGTTGTTGAACGTATACGTCCTCTTCAAGAACTCATGAAGGAAAGCAGATTTTACATCTAGTTGGTAGATCTTCCAAGCCTTCTGTGCTGCTATAGCGAGAATGGTTCTGATGGTATCCATTCTAGCAACATGAGCATAGACCTCTGTGTAATCAATCCCATGTTCCTGACAATATCCCTTTGCCACCAGACGTGCTTTATACTTATTTACCTCTCCAAGTTCGTTGAATTTGGTTTTATAGATCCACTTCACTCCAATGCACTTTGCTCCATCTGGTAGTTCTGAGAGTTTCCAAGTCTCATTCTTCTCGATTGATTTGATTTCCTCCTTCATAGCTTCTCTCCACTTTAAACTTTTCTCTGCTTCTTCAAAAGTTGTAGGATCAGCAGCATTGATTTCTACCATGTTTACTTCATCTTCCTCATCTGAAATCTCATCTCGGGTGACGAAATCGTTAAGATACAGAGGAGGTCTTACTGTTCTTCCCTCCCTGATTTCGGCAGTCTGCTCTCTTTGAGCTACTTCTGCAGTTTCTACACCTTCCTCTGCTTCATCGCCTGAATCTTCTTCAGTACCGGGTTCACCTTCACTCTCCTCCCATGATTCATCAACGTCATTCCAAGTTAACTCACTGTTTGTTTCATGGTCGTGATCTACTTCCCAATCCCACCCTTTTGTTTCTTCAAACACCACATCTTTACTGATCATAATCTTCTTCGTCTTCGGATTATAGAGTTTGTATCCTTTGGATTTCTCCGAAAAACCAAACAAAACACCAACTGTGCTTTTATCATCGAGCTTCCCTCGTTTTTCGTCTGGGATGTGTACATGTGCGAGACTTCCCCAAACTCGGAAGTGTTCCACCGTCGGTTTTATCCCACTCCAGGCTTCTTGAGGTGTGATGTCTTTTACGGCAAGTGTAGGACATCGATTTAGAGCATAAAACGTCTAAATCACTGCTTCTGGCCATAATATTTTGGGCATCTTTCTGGCTGAAAGCGTAGACCTCACCATATTCATAACCGTATGATTCTTCCTCTCGGCGATGCCATTTTGCTGCGGTGTGTAGGCGGTGTTGAGTTGCCTGCGGATCCCATGTTCTTTGCAGTAGTTTAAGAACTCGTGAGAAGTATACTCCCCTCCTTGATTGGTTCTCAAACCCTTAATTTTCTTCACGGTTTCTGTTTCCACTTTCTTTTTGAATAGCTTGAAGTGATTGAAAGCTTCTGACTTCTCCTTCAGTAAATACACCCAAGCTTTTCTGCTATAATCATCTATGAAACATAGAATATACCTCTTTCCACTGGTAGATATAGGACTGATGGGACCACAGATGTCTGAATGTAGCAGCTCGATTACTTCTTTAGCTCTCCACATGCTTTTCTTGGGGATGGGATTCCTCTTTCCCACTAAACAATCCGAGCATGTGAAGTTTTGTGCATCAAATTTGGGAAGACCACGTACTATGTCTTTTCTTTGTAGAGTTCTCATGCCGTTGTAACTGAGATGACCATACCGCTCATGCCACATCTTCATCGTGTCTTCAGAGATTGTCTGCAAACATTGTTGCGGTTTTGCCCTTGCTCCATCGCTTGTCTCATCAAACAGCATAAACATTCGGTTTATGCTCATCTTGCTTTCTGCTAATAACCATTTTTGATCGTGATAAACCTTGCAGGTTCCTCTCCGGATTACAATCGTCAGCTTCTTCTCTTGGAGTTGTCCTAGACTCAAGAGGTTGTTTCTGAGTTCTGGCACATAGTAGACGTCACTGATAATGTAAGCTGCATTATTCAGTATATAAAACCCGTAAAATTCTTCTAAAAATTCACATATCCTAACTTAGCTTTTTTTGTTCCTCCGATGGTTAATTTTTTAAAACCAACAAAATCCTAAACCTTAATTTTTTCTTTTAAATTGTTACACATTATTTTAAAGTCAAATTTTCTACAACAATTTCTTAAAGTACGTTAACAATCTAAAGTTATATTCCTTACCAATCTCATCTCTATCAGATCGAGGAACGTCCAGCTGAGAATAATTGTGGAAGAGACACATTAACAAAAAAAAAAAATGAAACTCAAACTAATCGCCTAGACCTTTACCCGTTTTGTGATATATTAGAACCGTTCAAAATTTCAACTCAACTATCGTCATCCGTCTCCTTCTTATACTCGAGTTTAAATTCAAACTCAATGTTATTGATTTTCTTATTTGTAATCTCATATCTAAGTCGCTCCTTTATCGCAATTTTTACTATTTTTCCGTGCCAGAATTTGAATTTAAATTCAAACTCAATCTTATCGATTTTGTTATTTGTAATTTCATATCTAACTCGCTATCTTTATTGTTTTTCCGTGTGACACTTTGAAGAGTTTTATTTCATTTTAAAATCTTTACAGTTTTAATTTATCCAACTAAACTTTAACACTGTTAAAACTCTTTAAAATAATAAGTAAAAATTCACACAGTTTAACTTCGTCTTTGAGTTCTTGCGGTGGTTTATTTTTTAAATGCCAACAAAATGAGACATAATTTGTTTTAAATCGCTACCCATTATTTTAAAGTCAAATTCTCTACAACATTATTTTGAAATACTTTAATAACCTAAGGTTAAAGTCCCTATTAATCACCTCTTTATCATATCCGGGAACTTACAGATGAAATTAATTGTAGGAGTGACACATAACACAAGTTTTTAAATTAAGCTCAAACTAATCGCTTAGACTTTTACATATATGGTGAATATACATTAGAACCGTTCAAAATCTCAACTACTGGCATCTGTCTTTTGCTTATACTCGGTTTTCTACTTAAATATAATCTTATCAGTTTTTCATTTATTCTCATATCTAAATCGTTCTATCTACCCATCTCATATCTTTTACTGTTTTTCCGTCTCAGACTTTGAATATTTATTTTTGTAAATTCTTGTAAATTTTAAATTTTAACTTTATTTTAAAATTATTAAAATTTTAATTTAACTTTATTTTAAAATTATTTTAACTTTATTAAAGTTTTAATCTATACTATTAAAACAGGGTAACATTTTGTAACCAAACATATTTTAGTCTAATCTCATTCCGGATATCTACTATCCCTTCTTTTTTAATCCTCTTTCCAAACATAAATATTTTATTTTAAAAAAATATGAAAAAATATGAAAAAATCTTTCCAATGTAATCTACTTATTTAATTCTTTTTTTTCTCCTACTATCTCTATATCCAAACACGAATTTCTGAGGTAATTTAACATTATGTATACATGACAACTTTTTTTTAATTGATTTCCCATATATACACATTAAAAATACATGAAATTATCAAAATAAATAATTTAACACTACTTAAATATGTAACGATCAAGAAACAAAAAATAAATAAAATATTTATAATTTAATTATTTTATTTTAAATAATTTACTTATTTACATGAAATTGTCAAAATACTAATTTACTTATTTTTGATATCATAGGTTCCATAGCAATATAACACAAAATGGATTTTGATTAACGAATTGATTTTTGTAATATTTTGATTAATGGATTTTAAAAAATTGTATATGCACACAAAATATTTTAAAAACGTAGAACTATTAAAAATAACATATCACAATTATTTTTT
>PKML01074728.1:1017148-1029124 GCA_002933935.1 Eutrema yunnanense
GTAGAAAACCGAGTATAAGCAAGAGACATATGACAATAGTTGAGTTGAGAACATCTAATTTTATAACATAACATATTAAAAATGTTACCTACAAAAAAAATTAGATATCTAAACACCAATATTACCCGTAACCTCTAAACCCGTTACAATAAGTAAACAACTTATGAAAACTAAACCCACAAAGGATTTTTTTTTATGTCTAATCAGGAATTGTTGTGTTTCATATTACGAATATTATATATACAAAAACAAAGTATTGTTAAACCCAAAATAAATCTGTCTCATATTACAACACGTTCGTTCGCAACGCCAATTATACTAAACACAATAAAGAAAATATATATTACAAAATTTCATAAGCCAAATAAATAAAAATTCTCGTGCGGGCGCACGGGTTATAATCTAGTTTATCCAATTAAAGTTTAACTTTATTTTAAAATTATTAAAGTGCAAATTCTTGTAAATTTTAACTTTATTTTAAAATTATTAAAGTTTTAATTTATCCAATTAAAGTTTAACACTTCTAAAATCTGTAAAGTTCTACTAAAAATTCACACTTTTTAACTGTCTTTTTGTTCGTACAATGGTATATTTTTTAAAAATCAACAAAATAAAACCTTATTTTTCTATTAAGTTTCTACCTATTCACTTAATTTAAAGTCAAATTATCTATAATATTTTACTATGATTGAGTGAAAATCTAGTGCACGGGATGCGATTGAACTCTAACAAATCTTTTGCATTTTAGAGATTTGATGCAAATAAAATTAATTAGGGAGATTTAGATGTTTTGAATCTAATGTAGAGAACATTATATTTAGTTAATGACATTGTTTTCTAAATGTAATGTATTATTATTTATGCAGGTTAATCAAATTAACATGCTTAGAAATTACGAAACTTTGAAGGAATAATTTTTGTTCGAACATCAAATCTTTTGTAAATTTAGAAAAATGAGTGCTAATGATTACTCATATATACTTATTAATCGTATATTTGTTTCATCAATAATAAATCCAGAAAATATGATTGTTAGTTATCGTAATATCATACCTCAATTTTGTTGATCACTTCTGCAACTATTTAGGCAATTTTGTCGATCGTAATATCCAAATTATTGTTATGGATTTTCATACCTTTTTGAATACCTTTTTGAAGGTAGTAATAATAACTAACCAAATTTGAATAAATTTTGAAATAAATGCTAATAATCAAAATTGCTATCACGTACTTCCTTTTTATATAATGTTAAGGTCTTTCAGGCTGAAAATTAGGAAGGTAGTAAATGCTACCTTTTTGAATACCTTTTTGAAGGTACTAATAATAACTAACCAAATTTGAATAAATTTTGAAATAAATGCTAATAATCAAAATTGCTATCACGTACTTCCTTTTTATATAATGTTGAGTTGTTTAAGGCTGAAAATTAGGAAGGTAGTAAATGCTACCTTTTTGAATACCTTTTTGAAGGTAGTAATAATAACTAACCAAATTTGAATAAATTTTGAAATAAATGCTAATAATCAAAATTGCTATCACGTACTTCCTTTTTATATAATGTTGAGTTGTTTAAGGCTGAAAATTAGGAAACAATAGAATATTAAATTAAATGATACCAAAAAAGATTTTTGATTGCTTAAAAATAAAAATTCCCATCGAATAATTAATACGATTTGAAATACTAAACTACCGAATGAAAAGATAAATTAAAATGAAATTTAGAGTTGTTAGTTTCTAAAACGAAATTTTAAAATAAAAAGAAAATATTAATAAATGGAAATGATATTGCTAATGGATTTGAATGATATTTTCCAACTTAAATTGTGGTGATACACTAAATCTATATTTTGTATATTTTCACAAAAAACTATATTTTATATCATATTTTAATTTTCATACTTTTTATAAATACGAACATAAATAATTATGAAATAAATTTATATACTTTTGACATTTTTTGTTTCTCTATAAGATTAAAATCAAGAAATAGTTAGCTGAATATATTTCAAATGAAATATAATGTGTATTACCATATTATGAATAAAATTATTATTTTTGTTAATAATTAATTTAATTTATAGTAAATAACTTAATTTAGTTTATTAAAACTGATTATTATGTTCGTAGATTTGTAAAAATACTTAACAAAATTAAAATTATTTTTTTGTAAATAATTAAATTTTCAATGTATATATTTAAAATTCATATCTGATTCTCTTTGTGTTTTCTTTTAAAATATATTAGAGAAATATTTAATTCCTGAAAAGATTTACTTAATAGTAATTAATACTCCACTTCGTTTTTAAACCAGTACATCAACCAAAATCTACTATTTGTACAAAATATAAACAATAAATCAAAACATTTATTTTTTTAAGAAAATACATAAGAATTTAAAAATATTCTTATAAGTCGTTTACTAATTAAGCAAAATGAGATATTTCTAATAATCCAAATCAGTTAAGAAAATATTATAAGATATTCATTGTACAAAGTTTGAATACCAATTGGAAAAACTAAAGATTAAACAAACTTATTCAACAACGAACTAAAAAACAGTGAATGTTACAACTCTTAAAGACAACAACTTAGGAGTATCAACATAAAAATCAACCAAATCAAAATATATAGATATATCTTCAATGTTCCAGCTCAATCCGCTAATAGCTATAAAAACAATTAGATCGAATCCAACTGTCACTCCAAGTCATCAGCTTTTACGTATAATTATCGACCCACTCGCATCATGGCTCAATCGTCTAAGTTGGTAGTGTTGAGGATTGAGCTATGACTTGACTCGAACCTGTGTTTATCAAGAGAAGAATATCAATAAGTAAAATACATATTTTGTTATGTATATTAAAATCGAAAGATAGTTAACCTCTATCACTATTTTGTTAGTCTATTTGTTTCTTCAAACAAAAAGATTAGGATTAGCAAGAAAACTTTTAAAAAAATCAGTAATTAAAACTGTTAATTATTAAGTAAATCACCTTTGAAGATAGTTGATATGGAAGATTTGCAATCCATTGATGTCCTGCAACAAAGAAAAAAAAACATGTCAATACGCATCATAATTAACCAAAGTTTCATAATATGAAGGTAGAAGAATAAAACGAAAGCATCTACAGAAACCTAAGGAATTGTGTATCAATGATCGAAAGAGTCTCTTTATATAGATGAATGAAGAGTGTTGGAGAAGTTTTTTCATGTTTATCTAAATGGAAGCTAAATATTAAATAAAAAATATTGCATCAAATCTTTTTCGTATCAAATTTGGTTAGTTGGCTTAATTAGATATTTTTTATAAATTTTGTAGAAAGATTCCTAAAGCATATATTATAAAGATTGCAATCTTCACAATTATTTGAGGAAATATAACAAATTATGCTAAATAAATTTTAAACTTTCTAAAAAATGAGAAATTAGATATTGTTGAGATGTTGAAACCGAATATTATATTTATTTTTTCAAATTCGTAAATATTGCAACCGAATATTATATTAATATCATAATTTCCTTTTGTGGATAATCCTTAAATGTCAACATAATTTTTAAATGTAAGCTACGAAAATATTGTGATAAACTTTTTTGCAGAAATTCAAAATAGTTAAATGTTAAAAAAATGATTTTTTCTGGTAATTTAGTTAAATTAAAAATAGTATATTTCTAACTATCTATTTTATGGTAATACATATTTAATATCTTTTTCTGATAATACATATTTAATTAAAAATAGTTAAATATTGTGACAACCTTAAAAACGATATAATTCTAGCTAATATTTAAATGTTTTATATGAAAAAATAAAGAAAACGTGATTAAAACAATTTCATGTATAGTTAAACTTATTAAAAATATTTAACTTTTTAAATAGTTATTAAATATTTTATTATTTAAAATTCATTCAAAATAATTACATGTTATTATTTAAAAATTAAAAATAACTTAAATAGTTATTCAAAATGATAAATGAATAATTGTGATATGTTATTTTTAATAGTTCTACGTTTTTAAAATATTTTGTGTGCATATACAATTTTTTAAAATCCATTAATCAAAATATTACAAAAATCAATTCGTTAATCAAAATCCATTTTGTGTTATATTGCTATGGAACCTATGATATCAAAAATAAGTAAATTAGTATTTTGACAATTTCATGTAAATAAGTAAATTATTTAAAATAAAATAATTAAATTATAAATATTTTATTTATTTTTTGTTTCTTGATCGTTACATATTTAAGTAGTGTTAAATTATTTATTTTGATAATTTCATGTATTTTTAATGTGTATATATGGGAAATCAATTAAAAAAAAGTTGTCATGTATACATAATGTTAAATTACCTCAGAAATTCGTGTTTGGATATAGGGATAGTAGGAGAAAAAAAGAATTAAATATGTAGATTACATTGGAAAAATTTTTCAGATTTTTTCAGATGTTTTTAAAATAAAATATTTATGTTTGGAAAGAGGATTAAAAAAGAAGGCATAGTAGATATCCGGAATGAGATTAGACTAAAATATGTTTGGTTACAAAATGTTACCCTGTTTTAATAGTATAGATAAGATAAGATCAGACATGTGCTCTAATTAAGGTAATCATAATTTTTCCAAAATGTTTGTAGATAATTTTTTTTTTTTTAATAATAACAAATTTTTCAAAGCTATTTGAGAAATTTTTGGAAATTTCGTTAACAAAAATTCATAGCATCAATAAAAATCACAAACCATAAAACTATTGAGAAATTAAATAGAAGAGTCAAACATTTGTACAAACTATAAATAAAAATAAAATAATACCTAATCAAATCATAACAAATATTATTATTTCAAAAAAAAAATTACTATACATTGGTTTTTTTTTGTTCTTTGATAACCTAAATTACATTAATATTATTTATGTTGAAAATCTTAACAACGTAATCACCTTCCTTCTCATCTTCATCTGAACCCAAATGATAATAAAACCATTATTTTCTTGCAATCCCTTTGAACACCATCCAACACACATGACCGAAATCATCATTGTGAATCTTTCCACGATGAATCTTTAAATCCTGGTCAAAACAGAATGGAAATATCAAGGATTAATTTTTAATATGTGATTATAAAAAAAACAAAATCTCAAAATTAAAGATAAAACTTGAAAGAAGAACAAAGATAATTTAATGGTTTTACCTTAGAGTCGATTAAATCCATTTCGATGGTTACAGTTGAAGCAGATGAGAATTGCTTAAATTGTCTATTAAGCTGTTAAGACATATCATCAAACAGTTGGTAAGCATACATATATAGAGATTTAAGAGAAATAGTACATGTAGAACTTTTTCAGGAAAGATTCAACCATCGTCTGGGGAAGAGGTCTTGCATCATCGAAAACTTTCATCTAAAACACACACAAACACATAAGAATCGATTTTCCAAAATGAGAGCAACATCAAATGGAACATGAAGAACAACATCAATGTTATATTGAGATAGAATTGGGGTTTTCTAAACCCCTTTAGATTAAAAATTAGGGTTTTCTAATTTGAGATAGAATTGAAAATTAAAGAACGAAAAAAAAACAGAGCATACAAAAAAGGACGTGATGAGAAAGTGTTGATTTAGGGTTTATGTGAGATATTTTTGTTCAGATTGATGTGTATTTTGTTATATTGTTTAGCTTGTTCCGTAATTTTTGGAATTAAATTATGTTTTTATTTTTGGAAGCTTGTTAAACAATTTTAAGAAACTCAAATAGTGAAATTATTTTTGTTACATATTCAGTTATTGTTTAAATAAAAAATGGAAAACGTACATAGAGGAGTAGCCTTTTTAGTGCTAGCTGAACGTAAACTAATGGCTTTTGTGCAACGTAGAAGGGGTCCTGATGTATAGATCTATTGTTATATATTAGGAATATTTATAATACATAAATCTAATATATTTATTTCTTTTTAAAATTATTCAAAATTAATATCCATTTATTGTTTAGATCTTTTTTGTATTCATGTTTCTCAATTTTGGGAAGAGAATATGAGAAATTTCGGAGTATATTGTACCAATATTTCGTGTGACCAAACAGATTATAATAGAATTTAATATTAAATACAGTTAATTCAATGATAAAGAAATATTGTATGTCATTAATTACAAAAAAATCAAAATGGTACAGATGACATCAGGGATCACCTCGACTAATATAATTGAGCATCTTAAGTTTTAAGTTTTTGTAATTTGTTATGGCATTAGAAAAAAAAAATTTGTAACTTAAAAAAAAAATCGAATAAAACATTTTTGTAATTAGTTATGGAAATTTTATGTGTTAAATGATTATTTGTGTTTTAAATGATTAGTTATATATATATATATATATATATATATATGTAATTAGATAAGTATATTACAATACAATACAATTTATTTCTTTTTCTATTTTTTTATTTTATTTAAATTTAAAAACTTAAGATATAAAGAAAAATTTAGAAATATACAATAATTTTAATACAACTAAAAAGTAGTAAGCAAATTTATTCACACAAAAAGTTGTTTGTTCATTTAGACTCTTATTTAAAATTGTTTCCCCCAAATGTTTTATTAATAGTTCAAAATTATGTTTTTGAAGGTGTGTGTTTAAATAATTTTAAAATTTTAGTTAATTGAATAATTAATGTTTGGAAGTAAGAATAGCAAGGAAATTGAGAAAAAAAAATTCATTTAATAAAAGGCAATCGGATAAATAATATATATTCTTAATTTACGTAATTGTTTTTTTTAAGAATAATAGAATTGTATTTTCTTAAAGATATTTAAACTAAAATTAAAATATAATATTTGTGATTATTTCTTAAAGATATTTTCGGAATTAAATTAAATATAAATAAAATACTTTGTTTTTAATTAATATTGCACACAAATATCTGTTTGGAAACATGAATAAAAAGAAGGGAATAGTAGTTATCCAAAAAATGAATAGACTAAAATTGAAGGTTTTCATGTTTGGACACAAAATGTTACCCAGTTTTAATAGTATAGATTTACTAAAGTACCCACGTTAAAGATGAATAATACTGGTTGCCAACAAAAAAAAAAAAAAGAATGATACGAAAAAAAAATAATCTGAAAATAACTTATATATAATTTGAAGGTGAAGATGACCGATGAGCTTTATGGGTTAGGGTATGACTTTTACAAAGCAACCGGAAAAATTGGATTCACAACAACTCCGGTTCAAAGTTGAGAGATATGACTTTTACAAGTCAACCGATCATGCACAGTAGGGCATGAAGCAGATCAGTTGACTTGTAAAATTCATATCTCTCAACTCTGAATCGGCGTTGTTGTGAATCTAATTTTTCCAGTTGCTCTGATGAATCAAGATTCCATAACAATTTGGTTTGTAGCTTGATTCTTTCGGGTTTGGTTGGAATAATTCTTTGAACGCATGTATGTCCGAATCACGTATGTTGGGAATCACTTGACTTGGAAGTTGAATAACTTCTTCATCTGAATTCGGATTAGACTGATTCCACTTCGAAGACTGCTCTAGTTGAGGTGAGAATATAGTCCAGTTAAGCTGCATCATCTTGGGCTCATTGTCTTCGTCTTTTGGTTTGATGACCGCATCACGGCTCCATAACAACGTTTGATCTCATGTATGTTATAGCACGAAATTAAAAGTTTAAGTATGAGATTCAAATTATTAAGAAGTTGATGTATGTTTTAGCACCGGTTACAAATTCAGGTATGAAAAAGCTAAATTTCCGAAGTTGACGTATGTTTTAGCATCGGATTTCTCGACAAAGCAAAAATCTCGACTTATGAAGAAACAGAAAATCCAAACACAAAAAAGCAAAGAATTGTGAGACGACGAAATGAAACCCCCAACGACGACGACTACGGCGAAGGAGGAGGAACACCACGAGTTAAGTCTATGGTCCAAGCAATCAGGATTCAAGCATTCACGGGGACAAATTCCGATTTCTCCGCTTACTCTTTGATAAGCCCGAGGATCGGGTTATCAATAGAACAGAAATAGAGATGAGAAGATAGAAGAAATTAGAGATAGAAGAGGAAGAAAGGGGGAAGAAGATGAAGCTGTTCGAGAAGCCACTCTCCAATCTTTGATCTGATGAGTTACAGGTTACATATACTAGAACGAAAGAAGCGTTAAAATGTAAAATAAGAGATAAGAGCCCATAGGCCCACTAGGCCCACTAGATTTGGGTAAAGCATTGGGTTGGTCTTCGGGTTTCGCGATTGCGTAATTCTCTGTCTCCGCTGTTTTATTGGCCGCCGCCGCAATGGGCCTCGTCGGTTACGGCGTCCAGTGGTTAGCCATCACCGATGTAATCTGAGAGAAACGACGACGTTTGGAGAATCCGGAGAGGAGATCGACCCCTCCGTTTTATTCAGAATTAGAGTTGTATGAAGACATGATTCTGGGTAGATTTGTCGTCTATGATGATTTTTTAACTTTATTTTAGTAAAATTAATATTACGGGTGACTTTGGAGATGAGAGGATTGACATGTATTTTCCGCAGTTAAGAGGTATTCTTGCAAAATAAATAAAGGTCATGGATTTTTTTTTGCAGAAAACCCTTAAAAATGCAACAAATCATAGTAAGCACAAGAAACGACAATATATTTGCTAGGGGTGGGCACTTCGGTTTGTGGTTTGGTTTCGATTTGGTTTTTTCGGTTTTTCGGTTTTATAAAAATTCAAACCATATAAAAACCATATATATTTCGGTTTGGTACGGTTCGGTTTTTAACGGTTTTCGGTTTTATAAAAAATGAAACCATTTAAAAACCATATGCAATTTTGGCTCGGTTCGGTTGGGTTACGGTTTTTAGTTTGGTTCATAACTTTTGATAAGGCCCATATAATAAGCAAAAAAATAAATAAATGTATAAATAATATATTAAGCTAATAAGTAGACATACTAATAAGTGCAAAAACAAAAAGAATTCAAAGACTAGAATCCAAATCAAATTGTTCGTAAATCTAAATCATCAATAAAAATTAAGACTAAAAAAAACCTAGAAAATAGATGAAAAGAATAAAATTCAGATTCTTATCATCGTTATTAGCCACGATTGTTCATCTCCTCATGTCGCTTATGAATCTCTGATCAACAAAATCAACAACAAATAAAAAAAACAAGAAAGCTATATAAAATTAATAAATCTAAACTAAACCAAAAAACAATAATGGATAAATGATAAATCTAAACCAAACCAAAAAAAATATAAAGTTATATAAAATTAATCTAAAATGTAAAAACCGAAAAAACTATTCGGTTTTACGGTTTTAAACCAAAACAAACCGAAACCGAACTCTTAACAAAAATAATAACCAAACCATATGATTTATTTTGATTTGATTCGGTTCGGTTTTTTCGGTTACGATTTTTTTGCCCACCCCTAATAGATTAACATATTTCAACAGATCGGTGAGTTCGCTAAAACAGTTGTCTCTCCTCCACCGCCGCTTAGTTAGGATAATAAATGTCTTCTTTGTTAGTCTCTGGCATGGTCGGTTCTTCTCTGACTTTCCTTACTGGTGGGAGCTTTATATAAGAATTCTAGATCTAGACTATATCGGTTGAAGATTAGGTGAGCAAGGGTTGGATTCTCGGTCTTGTGTTTCAAATTTCTTGTTAATCGTTTTTAGGCGATATTGTTTCACTCGCGGTTCCAAGCAGCTTCGGTTCAAATTCAGCTCTGAAAGAAGAACCACCAGACATCGATTTCTGGGCAAAAAATATATGTGACTTGTCAGACTTTGGGGACTCACCTATGAATCGGCTTCAGATTTGGGTTGGTTTTGAGGTTCAATTTCTTTGGTTGTGATTTTTTTGTAGTTTTCTAGTTTCCCCAATTTTGGGGCTTGGATGAAGTGTTTCTTGTTATCGGGTTTTATCTGAGTTTGGGTTTGTTAATTGTAGAGTTCTTGTGTACCGTCTTATCATCTTAATAAAATTATTGTTAAAGAGTTAAAAAAAGAAAAAGCACATAGTTGTTTTTGAAGAATAAAGGCATAACCGGACTGCATCAATTCGGATTCGGTTCTGTTGGTTACAATCTCGGTTTGGTCTTCTTTGGATATGCTCTGTTGCATTACCTTGACTATTTCTTTGATTTGAATAAGAACTCCTGGATTGTAGGAGATAGAATAGGTACGAGTAATCTTTTAGCGTAAGTTTCTGTTTTAAGTTGTAAAAGTCCCTTTATATAGGGCACTCAGTTGTTCATTTCAAAGAAAGCAATAAAGAAGAACGATTCAGCAACTTAGTCTCTGTTTACAAGTGGTATCAGAGCAAATTTGCTGGGAAACACAGTGAGAAATTGAGAGAAACATGAGTGAAAGAGAGAGCTTTACGATTCCACGGTTTGATGGAGATTACGAGCATTGGGCGCTGCTCATGGAGAATCTTTTGAGATCAAAGGAGTGGTGGGACGTGATCGAGAATGGGATCACACAACCAGAGAGGAACGTGATCCTGAACGAGCAGCAGCGAACAGAGCTCGCCGAGAGCAAGCTTATAGACTTGAAGGCCAAAAATTACCTGTATGCGTCGATTGACAAGAACCTGTTGAAGACAATTCCAAAGAAAGACTCTGCAAAAGACATTTGGGAGTCTTTGAAGACGAAATATCACGGGAATTTAAGGGTCCAAAGCGCACAGCTGCAGAAGTTGAGAAGAGAATTTGAAATATTGGAGATGAGGGAGGAAGATACAATCACGAAATACTTCTCGAAGGTGATGGTAATCGCGAACGACATGAGAAATCTCAGTGAGGAGATGCCAGACGCAAAGGTTGTCGAGAAGATACTGAGAACTCTCGTGGAGAAGTTCACATACGTGGTGTGCGCAATCGAGGAGTCAAACGACATCACCACAATGACAGTTGATGAGTTGCAAAGTAAGTTGCTAGTACACGAGCAAAAACTCAACAAACACGTCGGTGGAGAAGAACAAGCAGAACATGCTTTGAACATTGAAGCATGGAGAGGAAGAGGATATTCACCTAGCAAAATTCGAGGAAGCTATCGTGGTGGAAGAGGAGGACGAGGCAGAGGAACAGGAAGAGGCTTCGACAAGAGCAAAGTCGAATGCTATTACTGTCATAAATTGGGACATTTCAAGAATGAATGTCCAAGCTGGGAAGGTGCTGCAAATTATGCAGAGTTCGAGGAGGATGTGTTACTAATGGCTCTTGTAGAATCTGCGGAAGAGAATGGAGAAACAATCTGGTACTTAGACTCTGGTTGCAGCAATCACATGTGCGGCAACATAGAGTGGTTTTTGGAGTTGGACAGTGCATTTCGACACACTGTAAAATTGGGAGATAACCGAAAGATGCAGGTGGAAGGAAGAGGGAATCTGCGTTTTGAGATTAATGGAATTAATCAAGTAATTTCATCCGTCTACTACGTACCAGGACTGAAAAACAATCTCTTCAGCATAGGGCAGCTGCAACAAAAGGGATTGCGGATCACTGTTGATAACGATATCTGCGAAGTATGGCACAAACAACAACAGAGAGTAATCATGCGTTCCATCATGACCAAAAACCGAATGTTTGTGGTCACAGGAAAAGTAAAAGGAGCGAATGAAAGGATGGAAGAAAGAATGTTGCAGACCACAGTAGAACCTGCAACAAATGACTGGCACGGGAGATTCGGTCACTTGAACCACAGCAGCTTGAAGATGATGATCGAGAAGGATATGGTGAGAGGGATTTCGAAAACTGATTTGAAGGAAGGAGTCTGTGAGGTGTGTATGAAAGGAAAGCAGAATCGAACTGCTATTCCCAAACACAGCAGTTGGAAAGCTAGCCGCGGGTTGGAGCTCGTCCACAGTGACATTTGCGGTCCCATTTCACCAATTTCAGAGAGCGGTAAGAGATATTTCATCACCTTTATTGATGATCACAGCCGCAAATGCTGGACTGTTTTGCTATCCGAGAAATCTGAGGC
>PKML01074728.1:1038138-1060018 GCA_002933935.1 Eutrema yunnanense
TTTATAAAATTAAGAATATATTTACGAGGAACAATTATAAAAGTAGGTCAATCACATTTTCTCCTCTTCTTTGAAGACAACGAACATGGGCCTAAGAAGTTCGGGTGGTAGAGAAATGCGTGAATGATCTCATGTCTAGATCAAGACCATGTCTAGATATTATTTTTCTTTGGTTTCAGATCAATATATATATCTTGATTTTGTTGTTTTTAAACAATTTTACCAAATTTGTAGCTTCTCTCATAAATAAGTTTGTGGAAACAAGTATAGCCTGAAAAAAACTAACAATAGTACGAGAAAGAAAATAAAGTATACATAGCGAGGGATGATTGAAAAAACAAATTTTCTTCATTATGTAGTGTATAGAAGATGTGTCTAATCGTTCGTTTTTTTTATGTTGTGTTTTCAGTTATAATTTGCTGGTTTAAAATAGTCAAATCAATTTAACTAAATTTGATTTAATAAATCAAGGAGTTTCAGTTAATATTTTTTATTTTATAAATTGTATATATATATATATAGATATTGTGTCCATCCGTAGCACGGGTGGTAACAGTCGGGTCGGATTAAGTCAAGTCGGGTTAATTTTGGGTGGGTTTTATTGTTTAAAAATCCGAGTCAACGCCAGAGCTCGATGAATAGTTTACCGGAAATATATGGATATGGTGTTACACGTATGACTCATATTTGTTCGGATGGCTTTTGTGTAGCTGGCTATGCTATATCAATTGTTGATGTAGTTTTTAGAACATTTTTTTACTTTGGATGTGTAGCCATGCATTATCGTTACTTCGTGTAGCTGGCTATGCTATATCAATTGTTGATGTAGTTTTTAGAACATTGTTTTAGTTCGGATGTGTAGCTATGTATTATGGTATACTTCGTGTAGCTGGGAATCAATTTTCCTAAACTAAATATAATACAATTATTTGTGATAATTATAATTTTAGGGACTAAATTTGAAAATATACAATAGTTTTAAGGTTTTGAATAGTGAAACCTTAAATTTGAGGTTTCACTATTCAAAACCTTATAATATAAGAGAATAAATGGTTGTTGGAGTTGAAAAAACCTTATAATATAAAGGAATAAGGGGTTGTTGGAGTTGCTCTAAGTGGAGTAATATCCGCCGTTATAGTTGAAAGATGCTTCTCTGAGATTAAGATCTAGTAATTTAGAAGAATTTAGAAACTTTCATAATCAAATTATTTATTTTAAATGATGATGTGGAGTAATATTATTTGTTCTTTAAAATATTTGGTGGACAGCTTTAGAAGCTAATAACTTTAACTTTAATATAGTTTTAATATCTACAAAATTTCTTACCGGATACAATAATTTAATATTCAATGTGTCACTTGCAAAATAATGACTCAAAATTTGGAGTGATGAAAATGACATCTTTTTTTTCTCTCCTCAACAAATGCCACTTTTCTCAATTACACCCTTTCCAGTTTGGATATTCACGAAAATGTCATTCTAGTAGACTTCTTATGAAGTCTGCTTCATAAAGAAAAAGACACAAAACATCTTTGGATATCCACTTATTTACGAAAATATCATATTCTTCAATTTTCGTAACCACCATGAACAACCAATTTCGAACTCTAAATGCTTCTCCAACCAATTTTTTTGCTCTAAATGCTCATCCTTATGGTCATAACCTCCTTTTCGTCGATATCCTATCCATTTTCATCCAAAAAATTCTCATTTTGGTTTCCAAAATTGACAAATTCTTAGATCTCGCTTGTTTCGGTGATTATTGTATAAGAACGACCGAACTTCTTTGATATTGGTTAAACACATAGTTATGGGCACTCGACGAAGCTGAAAATAGCTTCAAACAAGATCTAAGGTAATTATTCACTTGATTTTCGTCGAGATTCAGATATGTGATGCGATATCAGACTTCACCTGCAGTCTTCTCCTCATCGGATACTTCATTTGAAGTCTGCTAGTCAACGCAGATGTTAGTTTTGCATTTGACCATTTTTTTAGGAGACTTCATGCGAAATCTATGATTTTTCCTTTGAAAAACATTCCCATGAAACATCTTTCTCTGAGTCTACAATTCCAAAAGCTATAGGAAATATATTGGAATTTGCATCATGACCTGCATCTACTAGCATAACACCTATGAACTTCCCAATTAGATGGGCACCATCTACCACAACAACTCTTCTCAAAAACTCAAATCCTTTGATGCAAGCATTAAAAGCAATGAACAAATACTTAAACCTTTTTTCATCATCACGTTCAAGCTTTGTAATCGTGCCTGGATTGGTTTTGTTTATTTTGTATAGATAGGAAGGTAAGTCCTGATAGCCACTCCGATGAGTGCCTCTGACCAGTTCTCGTGCATATGCCAACACACTATGTGCCTTCGTATAGCCTATGTCAATACCATGTACTAACTTCATACAATCCATTATATGCTTACGCTTAGTTCCTTTAAGATCACTACCACCACTAAAGCAATCAACATACAACTTCCCAATACATTTTGTATTAGCATGTCACTGACGAGAATACCTATAGGCAGCAGAGCATGTATGAACTTCTATGAATTTCCGAACGAGAAATTCTGGAGACGTATGTGACATAAACGTCGCACGAATCTTCCATGAACAATTAGGAACAAAACATTTTGCAACAAATATTTTCCTCGTCGACGTCGAGATCTTGAAATCAAACTTGTGGATAATTGTTAACTTAAGTAATAGCCTAATTAATGCTTTCTTGTCATCAAATATATCACCAACCTTCAGAGTTCCAGAGTTTCTCGTTTGTAATGGCTTCATAGTCTCCTCTTAAACGTTACCAAAATCATCAAAACTCGCAGCACCATTCTCTTTGCCAACACAAGCTTCATCTTTAAATTTTTTACCAACGTGAACCGTTTCATCACTTTCTCTCGCATCATAGTTTGTTTTCAATGACACACAAAGCCGGATAACCTCTGTTTTCGACATTATGATAAAGTTTGCAAATTGTCTATCATTATTCATGAAGATGGGAGGTGTGTCGCTGGGCATTTTCTCCAGTAAATGTTTAGGCAACATGTAAGCAATCTCGACTGCGTTCATCTGCCTATCCAAGTTGTAATTGTCACAAACAATGCAGAGAAATTCTTTGTACTTGATTTGTTCTTCACCACAAAAAACTTGTCTCCTTTACTTGAATCAACGAGGAAATCCCAACCCGTCTTTACCTTCCATTGTCCAAAAACAGCAAACACATCCAACATGATCTGCAACATAGAAACATGTTCTTTAGTAGATTAAGTGTGCTATGTACAATTATGCACAAGATATCTTGCCACACCCTGTCATCATTTGTCTTACCACTGCGAATAATCTACTACACATATTTGGCAGAGCTCTGCAAAGCTCTACACTTTAGTAGTCTCTGCACGTAGCTCTGCCAAAGATGTGTGACAAATCACCGCTACTTGGCAAAACTAATGATAAATGTTTCGAAATATTAAATGGCAATATGCTCTCCTTTAACCTCTAGATTGTATTTTACTTGCAGATATTGTTCGATGTAAATGAAATACTACTCTCTATTTAAAGAGTAAACTAAGATATGTTAAGTAAATTTTCTATCTTTCAAAATCATTCCATTTAAAACACATATATACTTACTACATGTTATGAAAATATACAAAGATAAGTTTAAAATATTGGAATTTAAAAGTTGTTTTTCTGTTATCATGATTCAGTGTATATAGTAGTTCAAATCTATGTAAAAACGTACAAATTAACATATTTACAATTTAATATTGATGATTTAAAAAAAAATCAAGTGGAATTGCTAAACGGTCGCAAATTTGGGACTCTTTTGAGATTCTTTTGTGACTACTATTAAAAAAAATCGAGTGGAATTACTAAACGATCGCAAATTTATGACATTTTTGTGACTACTTATACATGTTATGAGTAGAAACAAACATAAGTTTATAATATTGGAAATTACAAGTTTTTTACTCTAATATCATGATTCAGTCTATATAATATTTCAAATCTATATAAAAACATCTAAATTAACCTATTAAAATGATATATTGATGAATTTCTTGTTTTTTAAATCGATTGGAGTTACAAAATCGAAGCAAAGCAGTCACAATTTCAGGTGTTGGTCGCAAATTAGTGGGTATTTAAAGATGATTTTGTGACACTTTTTTTTTAAATCAAAAACCTTTACCCTAAACCCTAAACTTTAAGAACCTAGAAGGTTTGAATATGACTTTACAATGATTATGTGTATATAGCAGTTCAAATATAGGTTAAAAACTTATAAATTAACATATTTACAATTATATATTGATGAGTTTCTTTTAAAAAATCGAGTGGAGTTGCTAAACCGAAGCAAATAAATCACAAATTTGAGACTATTTTTGCGACTACAAAGTCAGACTATAACATAAGTCGCTAATAAGCGACTCTTTTGTGACTACTACGTTTCGTCGTTAATTTGCGACTGTGTTTGCTTCTCCATTGCGAATAGTCGCAAAGTAGTAAAAAATTAGTCACACTTTCATCCCGCATTTTTGTGACTAAAAAAAAAGTCGCATCCTAGAGTCTCCAGTAGTCGAAAGATTTTCATTTTCCGACTAATTATTAGCCGTAATCATTCAAAATCTCTCATCTCCTCCAACTTTTTCACTAAAAATTACTATTCAAATCTCATACTTTGCGGATCCACCCTAAATCTTGGGCCAAAGTCACTTAGTCATTCTTCTCTATTTTCTGACTCTTTCTGAATCCGACGCCAAAACTGTGGTTCTACTGTTTTCGTTATTGACTTGAGCGTCAGAGAGTTTTCGAAAAACTCCTCCAAATCGTGTTTTTCGGGCTCTTAACGTATTGTTTCTGGTGTAGGATAACCGCTTCCCCAAAGAACGAAAAATCTCTGAAACATATAAATATGAAATTTCCGGGTTTGTGTTGAAATTTGGTTAAATTGGATAATATTGGTTATATTTGGTTAATTCAGTTCGGTTCGATTATTTGGTTCGGAATTTTAAATAGATTTTTGTATAGTCCGGTATAAATCGGGTTGGGAAACTCTTTCTACAAAAAATCACCGATAACCGATACCAATTTTGAAAGTTGCCGATCAGTTTGAACCTCTTAACCGAACAGAAACAAAAAACCAAAAAATTCGGTTCGGCTCGATCGGTTCGCTCTATTAAAATTCTAAGGCCTAACTCAAACAATACTTATAAACTTTGTATCAAACAAGCTATCAATAAAATTAGATTCGATATAAATATAATTTTCTTTTTAGAAACTTACAGCTTCGAACGCTAAATCGTGTTTTTTTGTTCTTCCTCATAATCGAATTTCTGAGAATCGCCGCCGTGTTTCACTTCGCCGCCGACCGCCACCGTGTTGAACTTTGTTGCCGAAAGCCACCGACCGCCACCCTGTTGCACTCCGCCGCTGAGCTTTCTTCTTGCCTGAGCTGTTTTCTCTGGGTAAGTTAGTTTACAAGCTTTCAACTATTGTTCACAATAATCTCCTCTATTTTCCACATTCTCTCCTTCCCCCCCCCAAAAAACCCATAATTTCTATCTTTGATTGAGTAGATTATAGTCGAGAAATTCTACTTTTTGATTTGACTGTGTACACTACTTGTTCGATGAAATGCCTCTATGAAATAGTTTTGATGCCTACTTTATCAAGTGAGTTCCAAACTCTAAGTTCTTAGTGTCTTAGATTATTATTTGATGATTCCTTGTCTGGTTTGTCTAGTGAATGTTTGTCAATCTCGAATTATATGTTTTTATCTGAATCATTTACATTGTCGATGAAATTTCATGTAAAAGGTTGTAGCCTACACACTCTTGATCGCTTTCTCTTTGTCTCACCATTGCTAATCCTCCGAAACTGCAGCTTCGAAGCCTAATGAATCGACTTCAAATGCTTTTCTCTGCTCGTCGGTGTAGCTTATCTCCCCCAATCATATATCCGTCGTGCTTACTTCACCGCCGGCTGCTGTCGACGTCAGATACTGTTGCTTCCTCGACATCTTTATCCTCGATGCAAACGCCTGAAGACGGAGTTTCCAATAAAAGCTCCAGTACACCGTCTTCTCTGAAGGAACATGAACTTGCCAAATTCTCTGCCATTGCTGATACCTGGTTCGTCTCGCGTGTCTTCTCGTTTTGATTAAAATCTCGGATGATAGTTACATGTGTATAATGCAGTGTAGACTTTTATTTTCAAGGACAAGCAATGGAATTTCATTTCTAGGAAATGATCAAAAGTTTGGCTGATTAGAAAATCTAATTAATTGGCTTTTTTATCTTTTGGGTCAATGTCGATTCTTGACGTGGTTTTGGAACATAGACTATCCATGATAGAATAATATCTTCATGCAATTGAATCTTGTGTGTAAGCGGTTAATTACACTATGTAAATTCAAGCTAAGGACTTTGAATATGCGATCATTTGCTTGCTTGACTCAAGAATGTGTTCACGGATTCTTAAAAAACATCGACTCTTGAGGGCTTTGCATGATTTCTTTGCTCTATGCTCTTATATGAAGGTGGCACTCTGAAGGGCCCTTTAAACCATTGCATCTAATGAATCCAACTCGGTTGGCTTTCATCCGCTCGACCTTATGTAGGCATTTCAGGTGCGTTTCTTCTTGATAACTTTGTTTTCCTTTCTATCTTGCTATGTTGGATTAACTTTTTTCTTCTCAGTAAGGATCCAAGTTCTACTAGGCCTTTTGAAGGACTGAGACTTATTGATGTAGGTTGTGGCGGCGGGCTACTTTCTGAGGTATTATTTTCATGAGTTTTTGTATACCTTAGGTTCAGAGCACGCTTATAACATTGGTAATGATTTTGAGTTGAGTAATGTCTCTTTTTGGGCTTGTTGGTTGAACGTTTGAGGTTACAATTGGAATGACATTGTTGTTAGATATAAAGAAGATCTGGTCACCAGTGGCTTGTTTGTCTTTTTTTGTGTGTGTGTGTGTGTGTGTTTGAAAGCCTCTAGCACGGATGGGAGCAACTGTCACAGGAATTGATGCTGTTGATAAGAATGTCAAAATTGCTCGTCTTCACGCTGTAAGGTCTCTTACTTAATTGTATTATTGAATATTGATTATACAGATAACTTACACACTAGTTGTATTGTTTTGTTACGTGCAACTGTGTCCTTCCATATGATGAAGTAGTTTTCTTGAATACTTATTTATTCGAACTTTACGCTTCTGTCCTATCAAGGTTAGCAGCGTTCGGAATGCTTGAACATGTTTTGACATTATGGCATAGGTCTAGAGTTCATGAAACCCCTTGTCTATCTTGATTTTTATTCTTTGTTGTATTGTATCTCAATAAAATGTCTCTGCAGGATATGGATCCAGTGACTTCAACGATTGAATACCAGTGTACTACAGCAGGTATTATTTATTATCTTAGAAGATGATCGATGAAAGCTACGCTCTTCTACAGAAGCTGATTCTCTGTTACCTCTCCTATGAATAAGTACTAACTAATATTTTCTTGCGCAGAAGAGCTAGTGGATGAAGGGAAGACGTTTGATGCTGTTCTTGCCTTAGAGGTACCTTTTGTTGGTTCATAATATACTTCAACATGTGCCTTCCTCTTTGTAAAACTTATGCGATATATGTACCGTTCCATTTTTCGCTTATAATATCATTTTCATGGTTATCTGTATAATGAAGGTCATCGAGCATGTAGCAAATCCTGCAGAATTCTGCAAGTCTTTGTCAGCATTGACCATCCCCAACGGAGCCACAATACTTTCCACAATTAATCGCTCTATGCGAGCATATGCATCAGCCATTGTTGCAGCAGAGTATATTCTACATTGGGTAATCTTCAGTTTCGCACCTCATCTATCATAAATACCGCTTTTTGCAACATGTATTGTTGGTAACACGTTTTGTTGTTTGTACAATAATCACCTGCAGCTTCCTAAAGGCACACACCAGTGGTCAAATTTTCTTACTCCTGAAGAACTTACGATGATATTACAACGTGCTTCAGTCGATGTAAGCCAATTCCATCACCTTTCAATAACGCTCATGTCGATCTCGATAACTAATCTTATGCCAATTGAAACAATGGACATGTCGCTCGATGTAAGCAAGTGGTAATATCGCGAGAAAAAGGATTGTCCATCTATTTATTATCTCTACGGGATTGTCACCTATTTACATTGTGGCAGAAATGATAAACCAGGAAACTGTGGATTGTGCAGGTGAAAGAGATGGCTGGATTCGTGTACAACCCGATAGCCGGAAGATGGTTATTGTCAGACGACACTAGCGTCAACTTCATTGCTTATGGGACTAAAAAGGGATGATCTTGGAGACATATCTGCTTCTGAGTTACTAGTCTAGTTTATGCTACTTAATTCTTCATTTCTACTCAACACTTTTTTTGGTAAGTGAGAAGCCTTAAAAGTGGTCATGGCTCAAAAAAGTTAAGAAGGAGCCAATAAGGATTATTCGTAATCGTATACATCAGCTAAGATTTCTTTTATAAAACTATCATCCATCATTGGTATCACATCATCAATATGGACCATTATTAATAAAATACTTTTTTTTATAAAACTTTGACCCGCAATAGATTTCTTTTAACCCACAAAATAATAAGCGGAAATTTAATTTAATATTCTATATTTTTTAAATATTTTGAAAACTAACTTCTGTTTTAAAATATTTGAAAACTAATTTTTTATTAAGTAAAAAGACAATTATATCAACATGAATTTTGAGAATTTTACATATACAACAAAATATTTATTTTGGATTCTTAATTTTTAGAATAAAATATATATGATCAATTTCTTAATTATAATCTATGTATTAAATTAGCTTTGTCTCAATGATTTCTCAATCAACATTGCAACAAACAATTTTCTGATCTAAAAATAAGTTTACTTAGACAAAAAACGGACTATTCAAATTCCCTAAAATCATTCTATCATTTGTTCCACGAAAAGTTAAAAATATGGTAGAAATGAGAAGTTCATACATCTTATAGGATAAGCTCATCAAAAAAGTTATATTTTGTGTTTCCAATACTGAGCCCTTTATAACAAAAAACACTGAACTAAGCAAATGAATAATAAATCAATCTACAAGATTCCTTTGGATATCATAGAACAAACGGTTAGAGTTTTGATTTTATATCGATGTTATTGTATATCTCTCTTGCAGGTAAAACATGTTTGTGCCAATAATCATGTTAGTGAATATACCAGAAGATACAGTAACATCGATTATGTTAAAAGTGGTGGTAAATCACATCTGCTCATTTATTTTCAATATAATCTATAGAAGAACCTACACTCTGCACTTTTAGATTAATCAAAAATAATAAAATAAAATTTAAAAACAACTTCTATGTTGGGACCCTTCTATGTTTGATATATTTAGAGTATTTTGGTAGTTTTAAATGTAAAAAAAAGTTAGTTTTCAAACTTTTTAAAACAAAGGTTAATTTTTAAAATATATATATTTTTTTTGGAATATTAAACCAAATTTCCCAAATAATAACTAAAATTGTGCAATGGTTAATAGTAAACAAAAATTGAAACGTATTTGAGATGTTGAGATAATTTTTTTTTGTTTTTTTGGGTTTCTGTAAAAAAAAACCGTTACGTGGATGAGATTTACAAGTTAATCTTTTACCTCGAATAAATGCAGGTCAATCCCTCATCTCACAGTCAACCCGCAATATAGCCCTTGTATATTTCAACGTATAAAACATCGTGTATATTTAACATATTTTCTAAAATGACGTCGTTTTAGAAACAAAATTTAAACCAATAATTTTACCAAATTTTTAATTTTGTCATTATTAAGAACTGTTTTACATTAAATATGTCCTTATTCAAATGGTGATTGTGGGGGATAAAAACCCGATCCAGTAAAATAGGGTCCAATTAATCTATGGTAAAAAAGTATGACGAAGTCAAAGGGTCCAACGAGGTCAAATAAGGGAAAGAGGTTACGGGCCGAGCTAAAAGCCCACCGGAGTAAGCGTCTACGGTCAAAAGGGGACTAAATGCATAATCATCAGTCAACCCCACCAAGATCAAAGACTCGTTCAAACCGGTGAGTTAAGTGGCTAAAACGTAACGGCCGAAGCCTCATACTTAGATACCATTCATGGCGAATCAGTAGGAGTAAACAGATAAATTAAGCACGATCTCTGAGTATAAAACAAGGACATGGGCAAGGAGTAAATGACAACGTTTCCCATCCGTAATTTGACTCACAACATCACTCTCTATTGAAATCTAGCTCTAGGCGCAAACACTTTTCATTTCTTTGTTCTTGTTTCATGTAAACTCTCTCGAAGAGCGAATTACTAATCCAGTTTACTTCGCTAAAATCTCGAAGAGCGAAATACTAATCCAGTTTAAGCACGATCTCATAGTATAAAACAAGGACATGGGCAAGGAGTAAATGACAACTTTTCCCATCCGTAATTTGACTCACAACATCACTCTCTATTGAAATCTAGCTCTAGGCTCAAACACTTTTTATTTCTTTGTTCTTGTTTCATGTAAACTCTCTCGAAGAGCGAAATACTAATCCAGTTTACTTCGCTAAAATCTTGTCCAAAACACGCTTGAATCTAGTTTGTTCTGATCGAGCAACAAACTCACTGTTTATTGCTCGATAGTCCATGAGTTATTCTTCTGTTAAAGATTAGCTCAAGGCTCTTCTATTTTTACTATTTACGAATTTTGACGGTTGTATTTCCAGTTACAACAATTTAGTGCTAGCAGGAGGGAGTAGGCAAGTCTAAACCCTGCGCAGAAAAACCACCATGGAAAAACATACAATTTAACGTGAAGTCGCATATAATCACTTGTATATTTTAATAAGTTAACAATCAATATACACATTACCTTAGCTTTAAAGTCGTCTTCTAGAAGCTGATTTTGTGAAACTTCGAACTCCCAAAACCGAAGGAATTGCAGTCAATAGGGTGGAAGAACAACTTTTTGGATCATTTAAGACGCAAAAAATGTTTTTTGTGTGCCACAACGAAAACTCGCATCCATAAATTCATGGTGCAACAGTTTTTATTGATATTTAGCTTACCGATGTTTGTATTTTATTAACAGCCACACAATAATATGATACTCAAAATCCAGGCGGCGGCGATACCATTATCTAAGGTAAATCTTCTATTTGTTGCTTGCATTAAATGTTCTTATCGAGCAGAAGAAGGTAACTTAGCGAAGGCAAAAGTTGATGATGTCAGGCTTAATAGGGTAAAAATGAAATAATTTGTCGACGTGGAGATTTACAACTAATTTTGAGTTATCCTTTGATATTTGGGTCAACTTATGATATTGAACAAAATGATCCAACAAAATAGATAAACCATGGTTTATAAATAATAAAATCAACATATTTTATATCTTAAAAATAGATTCAAAATTCAAATTATACACAAAAAATAAAGAAATGTTATAAATATCAAAATTAAAACATTAAAAAATATCATACATTTGAAGTAGACAAAAACAATCATATTCATAGCAAACAACATGTAAACTTTTATAATCATGTACTGATGAAAGTACAACTCCATTTTAATTATATGTAGTTAAGAATTCCAAAGTTACACAAAAAATAAACGTCAATTGATCAACGTTAAAAAAAAAAAAACAATAACGTTTAATATTAATCCCTAAGAAATAATCATTATATGGTTGGGAAATTACAGTGTATAACCCAAAAAAACTATAATTAAGTAGATAATCAAAAAAAGTTGAAGCTGATATTCTACGTATTATATATAATAATACCATTTTATCATTTTCTAAGTTTTTTTTTTTTTTTTTTCATCTTTTCTTCTTTTGGTTATCTCTTCCACGTTCTCTCGTTCTATCTTCATCTTCTTATTGGCTCTGCAATTTTCCAGCCAAGCGAATTGATATGCTCAAATTAATACCCTATTAAGATACTAAAGCAATAGTTATAGTATAGCTAGGGGTCGAACCACAAAGACTCACAGAGATGCACAATAGATTGTATAGTATCGAATTAAGCTAAGCCAAACAGATGTAATTGAAAGCAGTGCGGAAATTAAAAGAGTTGTAATTCAATTGGAGAAAGATAGGCTCAGGGTATTTATCAGGAAATCAATGAATGCAGATAAACTAACAAATCATGATTCAGATTTAGCGCAGTTCTTGAACTCAAATCACTAAGGTATAATTAACCAACTGTCGTTGCGAGAATTATCTAAATCTAAATCTTAGGAATTCCAAATCTCTTTGCGAATCCTAAAGTCTAAATCAGCTTTAATACCAGATTTGATATGTTCACAAATCAATTAAACCAAATCTCTTTGCGAATAATCAATTTGCTCACCTAAGGTTCTATCAAGTAATTAATCGCACTGTCGTGCCTAATCAATTATCCTAAGATCTAAGTTCCAGATTCGTCAACCTAGAATTAGCTTTGAACACAACCTAAGCGAAGAACTAATTCAGATGGTGAATCCTAAACAGATAATCAACCTAGCATTCAGAGAAAACCCTTATGAGAACCCTGAACCTAAAGTGGATCTACTCAGACATGGAGAATGAAACAATCAACATAACTGAATAAATCATCAATAAAATAGAAAGAGTAACAAGAGGTTTTGAGATCTGATCTCGGACGAAGGGAGATTCAGACTTGTCTCTCTCAAACCAAAGTAAAATAAAGCATACAATAAAGCATAGCCAACAAAGTGGCTGTAAAATCCCTATAAATAACCTAAATCACGAATTGGGGCTTCTTGTAATTATTAAAGACTTCTGGACCAAGTTGCAATTCTTCAACTCTTCATTAAAGTCGCGAGTCGTGTCTTGCTGCGATGGGTATCGATCGATACTAGCCAGTATCGATCGATACCAAGGCTTCATATCGGGTTCTCAGCAACACGAACTTCTGCTTTGCTCCAAATGCTCCAGAAGGCTCCAATATCTCCAATAATGTTCCCAACGTGCTATGACCTGTAAAAGACTCTAAAAGACTCCAAAATACTATAAAGACTCTATAAAAAGAACTTATATCATGGCTTAAATAGGGTAAAAACCATGATATATCACGAATCAATTCTTCTCCTCTCCGATCAATCGCAAACCAACCATGAATGGACTTTGCTCTTCGTTTATCAATTCCTCTTCGCCTTCTCTCTCCTTTCCACATCCGCCGTCGTCTTCACCGTCGAGAAATCCTCTCATCGCCGTCACGCGCCATCTTCGATTTGCTCTGGTTCGATGTCTTGATTGTGATGGCGTCCATGAACGAGTCTAGATTATGAGCCGATGATCCACCAGTCCCCGAGCTCGCTGCGTGCTTCATTGCAGTGCTGATCTCGCGGTTCTCTACTAGGAAGCTTCAACCCGTATCCAGTGAGGCTTTCTCAGGTTAGGAAATTGTATACCCAGATGGGATTGAGATTGATTTCTTTTGTTTTCCTGACGGTATCGTCTTTTGAAGCTTCGTAGCTTCGATTGGAAGCCTCACACGCGTCGTTGGTTGAGGAAACCATCAAGGCTGTTGATAGAGCTCTCGCTATCGTGAGAAACTTATTTCTCATGAGGTAATGGCCCCATCATCTCCATCTATGGTGAGAAACAAGTTATCAATCTCTAGGGGAGGCAAAATCGAATGTAGCATAGTATGACTATGTTTTAATTCATTATACCTCTTCATATGTACATCTTCATTCATTATATCTATATATATAGAATGTCTATATATCAATTTATGTACTTTTTTTACTTTGTATGGAATGTCTATATATCATTAGGATTTTGGAATTTTGTTACGTAAACGTTTGATTTTTTTTTGGTTAAATAGAAGTTCTATTTTTATTTTGATAAAAATATAGATGTGTTATGTTACGCAGTTGTCTGTTTATTGAGGTTATGAACTTTGTTTGTTGTAAATTTATATATAGAAAATCTATTTCGTAGTGTTGTAAATGATGGTTTAATATATGTAATTTTGCTATTTTCTATTTGCTAATTTCATGTGTGTATAGAACGTCTATTCTGAAGAAAACCCATATAGTGATTATCTTTGGTGCATCGGATCCAAGCTTCGTATTAAGTGGATTCTTCCCGTACATCAATCTAACCAAGAAATCGAAAGCTGCTCCATCACCGGGACAATTAGACTCGGCTTTTCCGTTAACGGCGACTTCTTTTCTCGAGCGAATCAAAAAGATCCGAGTAAATGGATGCTCGACTTTTTTGTCGAGTAACACAATGACTTGTGGATTCTTGGCGATGAAACGTCCATGATGCACATTGACACGAAAACAGGTTGGGTTCGTTGTTTTCTTCGGCGCCTTATTGATTAAAACTAAACTTCCTATGTTATAGGTGTTATTGACGTATAAAAAAAATTCGGGTTTGTTTTTCAAAATTCAAAGCATGTTATACGTGAAATAAAATCAGTGTTTTTTTGTACTTTTACAAGGTTGAACCAGTTACCAGTATGCGAATTATGTGAAAAATAAAATCATTGGGGTAAACATATGTGTTGTCATAATAAAGCATATAGTCAGTTTATTTTTCCTTGCCTAAGAACATAATGGTTAGAAAAAGAAGCAAAATATTACTTGCTTAATTTCGATTTATCTATGACTATATTCTTAACACTTTATTGAAATTTGGTTATTTACCCAATTGTCCAATTATGGTTTATGATGTGAATGCGTCAAGTCAACAAAAGAAAACCCAATTTATATATTTGAAGAAGCTGACGCGGCAGAATAGAAAATCAAAAAGACTTGGTAAAGTCTTTGTGTCATAAAACACATCAGTCAACGTCTTCAACCCAATCAACACGCCACTACACACTGTGACAGTAACAGTGCCCCCACACCATTTTTCTCTTCACTTTCCTTCCTTTGACCCCTTTTTCCATTTCTCTCATCGAATTTTCTCGGCACTCTGTTTCCATTAAGCTTTTCTATCTCTTTTGCCTGAAAAAAATAGGATGATTGGGGTCAAAAAGATGAAGGAGATGCATGTTCCTCCAGAAACAGGCAAGTTTATGTTCTGTCTCTTCTTCATCATCTTCCTGTCTTGTTGTAATCTCTGTTTCTCAGAGCTGTCTTCGAACCAGACAAGCACAATGATCGAGCTCTCTAGATTCCTCAATATCTCACACTGGAATCTTCCTGGTTCTGAGAGGAATCCATGTTTATGGAAAGGTGTTCTTTGCAGCCGACCTGACAATGGCTCTGTGATAAGCCTGACTCTCTCTGGTTTCGATCTCACCAATTCTTCCTTTTTACCACTTGTCTGCCAAATCGAGACTCTGGAGTCTCTTGATGTCTCCAGCAATAAACTAGAGGGGTTCATGACGAATTGTGAAACACTCGTTGGGTTGAAGCATCTGAACTTCAGCAGGAACCAAGTTTCTTCTTTTCCTGGTTTCCGCAATTTTTCGAAATTGGAGGTTCTGGATTTCTCTAACAACAGGTTGAGTGGGAACATTGGAGACTATGGTTTTGATGCTTTGGTTCAGTTGAAAAGTCTGAATCTCAACTTCAACAAGCTAGCTGGTTCCGTTCCTACCAATTTAGCCAAAAGGGTGGAGACGCTCGAGGTTTCAGACAATTTCTTGAGTGGTAGTATTCCTGAGGGCATTGAAGATTATCAAGAACTAAGGCTGATAGATCTCAGTGACAATCAGCTTAATGGGTCAATTCCGAGTTCACTGGGAAACCTTCCCAAGTTAGAAGCTTTACTTCTTTCCAACAACCATCTTAGTGGGCCAATCCCAGAATCACTTTCAAACATCCAAACCTTGCGTAGATTTAGAGCGAACCGTAACAAATTCACTGGAAAAATTCCTTCTAGGATCACAAGACACCTCGAGAGTTTAGATCTCAGCTTCAACAGTCTAACCGGGTTGATTCCAGGTGACCTTTTGTCACAGCTCAAGCTCGTCTCTGTGGATTTATCGTTTAATCAATTTGATGGATGGAGACCGCAAAGCATTTCGCCTAGCGTGGTTAGGCTGAGACTAGGAAGCAATAAGCTAACAGGGCCGGTGCCTTCTGCTGCGTTTGAATCACTGCAGAACCTAACCTATCTGGAGATGGACAACAACAGTTTAACTGGCCAGATACCTCGTGATCTCGCTTCGTGTCCGAGCTTGACTCTCCTGAACTTGGCTATGAACGAGTTCACAGGGATCTTGGCTCATGCAATTGGGAACCTTACTACCGCGCTCCAAGTGTTACAACTTCAGCAAAACAAGCTTACAGGAGAAATCCCAGATGATATCAGACAGTTAAGTAACCTCTTGATTCTTAACATCAGCTGGAATTCTCTGAGTGGTTCCATACCGCCTTCTATTTCGCAGCTAGAGAAGCTTTCCAATATGAACTTGCAAGGCAATAATCTGAATGGTACCATACCTGACAACATTGGAGATCTGAATAGTCTGATAGAACTCCAGCTCGGTCAAAACAAGCTAAGCGGGAGGATTCCAGTAATGCCACCAAAGTTGCAGATTTCCTTGAATCTCAGCTACAACTTGTTTGAAGGACGTATCCCTACTACATTGTCTCAACTTGAGCGCTTGGAAGTTCTTGATCTATCAAATAACAAATTTTCAGGCGGAATCCCTGATTTTCTGACCAATTTAATATCCCTCACACACCTCATACTCTCCAATAATCAGCTTACCGGGAAAGTTCCCAGGTTCAATTCGGTTGTTTCACTCGTTCGTAGCGGAAACCCCGGGATTATTGAGAATGAAGACTCTATCAAGAGAACGCCAACAGGGAAGAGCAAACTAATTGTGGTTGTAAAATATGTCGCCATTGGAGTTATTGCTCTTGTGGCAGTGGTCATAACTGCCGTCGTGCTGAAATTTTCTAGGCGCTTTAAGGGGGTTAACAACATGCAGGTCGACCAGGATGAAGAAGGATCAACTGTTCTTCCCGAGGTCATTCATGGCAAGTTTCTCACGTCAAACGCTTTACACAAATCAAACATCAATTTCACCAAAGCTGTGGAAGCTGTTGCTCATCCAGAACATGCTCTGTTCCAGACAATATTCTGGAGTTACTACAGAGTAGTCATGCCCTCCGGTTTGAGTTACTTGATCAAAAAACTTAACACAAGAGACAGGGTTTTCCAGCAAGTCTGCAGTGTGCAACTAGAGCTAGAGCTAGAGATGTTGGGAAAGCTGCATCACGCAAATGTAATGGTTCCACTAGCTTATGTGCTCTATTCAGAAGGATGCCTGCTCTTCTATGACTATGCTCACACTCGTACCCTTTACGATGTTCTACACAACCATCCCAGTGATGTGGTTGATTGGACAAACAGGTACAGTATAGCAGTTGGCATAGCTCAGGGAATCTGCTACTTGCATGAATCCAAATCCAGCGGTCGTGATCCAATCCTTCTACCAGATCTCTCTAGTAAAAAAATAATGCTCAAGTCGCTCACTGAGCCCCTAGTAGGGGACATTGAACTGTTTAAGGTAATTGATCCTTCCAAAAGCAATAGCAGCCTCTCAGCAGTTGCAGGCACAATCGGCTACATTCCACCAGGTGAGCATATAATACAAAACCTTATTGAACTTGTCTGAGAAACATGGGCTCTCTTAATCTTTCACTTTTGATCTCTTAATCAGAGTATGCTTACACAATGAGGGTAACAATGGCTGGGAACGTCTACAGCTTTGGGGTGATACTTTTGGAGTTGTTAACTGGAAGACCAGCAGTATACGAAGGAAGAGAATTGGCTAAGTGGGTGCAGAGCCATTCAAGCCAACAAGAGCAGCGCAACAGCATTCTTGATCTCAGAGTGAGCAAAACATCAACTGTGGCAACAAAGCAGATGCTCCGTGCCCTCAGTATTGCTCTTGCCTGCATAAACATCTCCCCTGGGGCACGGCCAAAGATGAAGGCTGTCCTACGGATGCTCACAAGACTCTAAGTAAAAGTATCAGATGATGCATGATGTGTAAATTTTCGCTTGTTGCTGTATGTACAAGAACCATAGAGAGATTTTCTCTGGCACTCTATTATCTGCATCTCCATTTTCGAGATGCTGAGAAACAAGAAGGATCTAATGCATTCAATAGTTGTACTTTAAAAACTATCAGTCCATATCAGATTCATCAGATGAATATGAAACCTAGGAATACCAGATGGCTACAGATGATCGAAATCAAATAACATGAAGTGAATATATATATATATATGAAAAAGTCAGCAGCAAAATCATGTGGGGAGGCCTTTCAATGAGCCAAATGTTGCAAGAGATAGCTCAAACAAAGAAACGATTATGTTCAACATTACTCTTAAAAGGTCAATTCTATCAACGAAACTGATTACCGCAGAAATACAAGCTCCCATCAAATCAAAAGCAGAGAAGACTGGGTAGCGAAAAAGCAGTAATTTGGCCTAGAATGTAAGGTCCTTTGGGTCCTCAATAATGCTAGCCAATGTTTGCAAGAATTGTGCAAGATCAGCACCATAGATGACACGATGATCTGCCGTCACATTCACCTGTGGGTTTGCAAGTGACCAGTCATCATTAACAAGTGCCCAGGACAACTCGGGACGGTTTCATGAAGAAGAAAGGAGAAGAAAAACAAGTTCTAACGATGGTTAATAGAAAGTGTTACCTGCATCTGGTTTTTCATGCCAATGCGGCCATCTTTAGTAGCAACAACTGTAGGTTGAGATGCTCCTACAGCCATAATTGCTCCCTTCATTGATCAGAGACGAGAAAATCAATGATCTGTTATACTTTAGCAAAATCATTAGGTTAAAAGAAATAAGCACTTACAGTTCCAGGGGGGAGAATGGCATCAAACCGATCAACACCAAACATTCCAAGGTTAGAGAGAGTAAAAGTACCTGAAATTACCCGAAAGGAGAATAAGAAACAAGACTCAAACGATATTTACACAAGCACTTCCGTTGCAGAACCACAAATTATATATTCTAGCATCAGGTTTACCAGTGTTATATTCCTGAGGCTGCAGCTGCTTGGCTCGGGCCTTATCAACCAATTCTTTCCATTTTCTAGACAAGGAATAAATGTCAACCTGTTTACAAAAAGAACAATCCGTTGATACCAGTTTCAAAGGCGGAGTAAAACTCGAACTGCTGAAAAAGCATACAAAAGAAAATATAACAAAACAAAACAAAAACCTTATCGGCGTTCTGAAGCACTGGAGTGATCAAACCACCATCAATAGCAACAGCAACAGCAACAGCAATGTTGATGCTACTGTTATACACAAAACTGTTACCATCTCTGCAAGACGAATTTACAACTGGATGTTTTGCCAGTGCAAGTGCGGTTGCCTTTGCTAGGAGTGCGGTCATTGTCACTCCTTTCAACTTAATCTAAACCAACCAAACAAAAACAAAAACAAAATATATTAAATAAATCAATGCACACTTACAGATTGGAACCAGTTTATGCTTCATAAGATAATATCATATATACTTCAACTAACTATCTCTGAATATAACCATCGTTCAACACAATATGCAATCGAAACATGACTACACGTTTACAAACAAGTCGGTGAAAAACGGTTCCATAGGTTCCTTACCGATCAAATTGTGTTGTTACATAAGCATCTAGGTAACTAAAAGTGCATTAAACTATAACCCTTAAGCTCCAATCTTCTTCAAGTTTACTATCATCCCAAAGTTCAAAACTTTTCCATTCTTTTGTACCATTCCCATAAACCAAAAACTTTTCTTATCTGTTTCCAATCACAATCAACGGAATCTCCAATCTATTCCGCTTTTCTATCATCTCGAGCAACTCAAATCTCAAAAACTTACTCACCTTCTTGTAGAGAGCATCAAGAGCATCCGTGTTGATAGTGTATCCCACCCTAAAAGTCGGAACCGACAAACTCTCCACCATGTTTCTGCTCACGGCTCCCTGCATTGTCGTGAATGGAACCACCGATCCCAACTCTACACCAGGAGCCGCGGCAACCGCCCCAGACACCTCCGTCTTCACAGCTGGAGCAGCTCCTCCAGCTACAGCCGCTTCAACATCTTTAGCCACAATCCTTCCCATTGGCCCACTTCCAATCAAACCAGCCAATTCCACTTTCAATTCCTTTGCTAGCTTCTTAGCGAAAGGAGAAGCCACAATTCTCTTCCCTCCTTCAGACGCCGGATGCACCGCAGACGCAGAGGCAGACGCAACCGGCGGCGGAGGAACCGAAACTTTCTTCTCAACAGCCGCAGGTGCTTCGGATACAGGCGGAGGAGAAGCCGGAGACTGAGAATTGCCTCCACCACCGGAAGCTTTAGCCCTAGCGTCGGCGATTTCTTCCTCGGTCTCAGCTAGCAACGCAATGGCGGATCCGACGGGAGCAACACCGCCTTCTTCGACCATGATTGCGGCGAGATAACCGTCGTAGAAAGTCTCAACGTCCATATCAGCCTTGTCGGATTCAACCACGACAACACTCTCTCCTTTGCTGAGCTTATCGCCTTCGGATTTAACCCATGAGACGATTTTACCTTCGGTCATGGTTGAGCTGAGAGCAGGCATGAAAATCTCTCGGATCTTCGCTCGGACGGGGACGATTCGTGGCTTGTTAACCCGGAAATTCGGAGCAGAGGATCGGGATTTGGATTGGAGGGAAGTGGAAGAAGGAAGGAAGGATGTGTGGAGAAGACGAGACATTTTTTCGGGTTTTCGGAAATCACAATGCGAGTGAGTGAGTGAGAGAGAGAGAGAGAGAGAGAGAGCGAAGTTCCTCGGAATTATCGAAAGAGCAGACGGAGTGAGTTTGACAACTAATTTACCTGTGACGGACTCTGCGACTGTTACTATCATATTGAAGGAGGTGCTCCTACACGCGCTCTTTTTTGGGTGGGTGATGGGCTTTTAATAGGCCCAATAGACGTATATTGCTTAATTGTTGAAGCCTTTAAGTTCGTCATGTTTAAGTATATTACATCTCTTGGTTTTAATTGCTAACCACGGGAGACCCGCGCCGTGCGTGGACTACAAAAATACTTAATAAGTGCGATGTTAAAATTAAAAAATACTCCCACTGTTTTTTTTTATAAGTAATTTTGGCTAAAATCACAAATACTAAGAAACTCATCTTTTACTAAAAAATATCATTTAATATATAAATTAAAAATAATCCAGCCAATCATAAAAAAAACTGCATAATATTATTGGCCGTATTCGATAAAGGTAAAAGTTGCATAGAAACATGAAAACAACTTATATTGTGAAACAAAACAAAAGCTCTAAAACTATTTATAAAAAGAAACGGAGGGAGTATAATTTTATATAATATGTTTTTTTATAAAAAAAATTATACTAAACCGAAAATTTAATTGGATCTATCATCGAAGAGGAAATCTAAAATCGATATTTGTACATAGATAATCTAAGTGATCAATTTATTAACACAATCTCCCACCACAACCAAATTTGATTTGAAGCTGATTAACATTGTTTAAAACATTCATCAATGCTTTTAGATATCTAAATTCTTGATTGAAATTTTATAGGAAAACTCAATCCATAATTTCATCCCCAATTACCCCTTATACAATTGCAAAAAGAATTTATCCCCTTATACAATTGCAAAAAGAATTTATATGATCCATGTGACTCATGTATCATGTGAATCAAGCAATGAATGAATATATTTACAAGAGAAAATTACCCAGAATAACACTAATCTTTAATGTAATTACTAGAATAACACCCTCGAAACCGAGTTGACTAGAATAACACAACTCTTTTGTTAAAAGACAAAAACCCCCTATTTGAGTTCTTTATTTACAGAATTGCCATTTTGATTTATTTTTTACAGAAAAAAA
>PKML01074728.1:1072370-1098107 GCA_002933935.1 Eutrema yunnanense
AAAAAAGATACTTCGAAATAGGTCCATGTTTTTTATCTATTTTTACCTAAAACCAAATACTAATAAAATGTTCAGAATTTACTATTATTCATCTTCGATGATCCAGTGTTGCTGACTACAAAATGAATCTAATTTTATTTGAAAAATGATTTAATTTATATCACTAATTTACTATCAAAGTCATGTAGATGTATGAGTTAATGGGAACATTTGAGATATATGGGCCGATTTGGAAAAGTATAAGAAATATGGGGGTCAAGCGTCGATCTAAACATTTTGAGAGAGAGAAAGACTTCTTGTGAATATGATTATCCTGTAAAAAAACATTACCCACTCCTCTAAAACCTTCAACTTCTATGATATCTTTCATTATCGCCGGTGATATTTCACTTTCAATTTCAATCACAAAGGGTGTGATCCGCGCGGACGTGGTAAACAATTTTTTAATCTAATGGTATTTTGTTTTATTTGATCTCGTAGTTAATTTAATTATCTCTATCAGCTTAAGATCTGTGTACTTGTTTTTTTTTTAATTTAATTTATGATCATCTATGTGTTTATTTATTGGATGATACACATTTTTACCTGTTTTTTTCTTTGGTGATCAATTTTAGGGGTGGACGTTCGGATCTTCGGATCGGGTATTTCGGGTTTAGGGATTTAGGTACCGGTCGGGTATTTTAAAAATTCGGATCGGGTTCGGTTCGGGATCGGATCGGGTATTTATTTTAAGATCCGAATTTTTTTCGATATGTTCGGATCCGGATCCGAAAGGATCCAAAAGTATCCACAATACCCGAAAAAACCCGAATAACCCAAAATCCGAGAAAAAACACAAAAACATGAATATCCATTTCACTAAAACCAATATACTTTCAAACCAAAAGTATCCAAAATACCCAAAAATTTCAGAAAAAAACAAAATAGGTGTATTCGATATACACATTATATCGAAAATATACCTAAAATATTTGAAATACCAGAAAAATAATTAATATATTTGGGTTTATAGTTGTAATTTTGGATATTTGGGTTATATCAAGTCTAAATATAATTAATATATTTGGGTATATAATTACACTTCGGGTATTTTGGGTACCCATTCGTTTCTTCGAGTATAGGAATTTAGGATCCGATCGGATATTTTAAAAATTCGGATCGAGAATTTTTGGATTCGGATAATTTTCCCAGCCCTAATCAATTTTATGCAATTAGTTGTGTTTTTTAAAAGGAAGATATTAACATTTTAAAGTTGCATAATATTTTTTTTTATTTTGTTTCATGTGAAGTTATTATTTTTGGAGTGTTTCATGTATGATTTTAACCCTATTTATGTGTGCAATATGTTTGTGATTCCTAAGTCTATTTTTCTTTTGTTTTTTTTTAAAACGGTTCTTCGGGTATAGGAATTTAGGATCCGATCGGGTATTTTAAAAATTCTGATCGAGAATTTTTGGATCCGGATAATTTTCCCAGCCCTAATCAATTTTATGCAATTAGTTGTGTTTTTTAAAAGGAAGATATTAACATTTTAAAGTTGCATAATAATTTCTTTTATTTTGTTTCATGTGAAGTTATTATTTTTGGAGTGTTTCATGTATGATTTTAACCCTATTTATGTGTGCAATATGTTTGTGATTCCTAAGTCTATTTTTCTTTTGTTTTTTTGAAAACGATTTCCATATATAACTGGAGAGAAAGATGAAAATTTAGCCAACATATACGGCTATTGATAAGGGGTAAGCCCATTACAACAATAATAGAATTAACAATTGATCAAATTTTGTTGATTTTAAATCTATTCATGGATTGCATGTCACACAAATTCATATTTAAGCGTTTTAAAATTTGCTTATCTAAGACAATGTGTTAGATTATGTATTTTGATAAAATAATGAATTTAATTACAGCAATAATGAAAATTTAGCCAACACATAAGGTTATTGATAATGGGTAAGCCCGGTGAGATTCAACTTTATATAAGAAAAAAATATGTGACCCGCGAGTTTTTTTTTTTTAGTTTTATAATAGTTTAACTTTGTAACTATAATAAAGTGTGTAATATATTAGTAAAACTCAAATTTTTAAATCTATTATTCTTTCAATAAATTTTGTTGATTTTTTAAGTTTTCATGATATAAATATGAAAATGATCTTTCAAATTTCTTGCATAATTTAATAAAATGTAAAGTTAATATGTATATCAAAATTTTAACTAATTAAATTATGAAAATTAAATATCAATATGATGTGGCATACATGTGTAAGATTATTTGTCTTGTTTTAGTAAATGTTTAGGCTTCTTCTTGTGGGTTTTTTTTTGGATTTGTTGTGGGCCTACGAAAACTAAAACAGAGAAAGTGAGATTACAGAAATCGTAGGTATCCTGTCTATGGTTTTGGCGGATGCAGTCTCCGCGAGGCTTTGAGCGTTCTTGTAGAGTTTGAATTAGAGAGTGATATTCTGTATGCGGTGATTACATGGAGAGTGACCTTGAAGGGTTTGGGGCGTCTTGCTTTGGAGGAGGCGTACCTTGAAGGTTTTTTTTTTTTCAATTTTGAGCAAGAGGCGTAGCTTGAATGAATTTTTATTGTTCTTTATTTTTTTATTAGTTTTTTTATCATGGTAAATTGTGTGGTGACTGCTGAGGTGGCAGATGATGTGTCTTCACCAAAAGAGAGAAAAGCTTTCTTTATATATATAGATACTCCTCATATTAATTAGTATGAGTGAGTGTTACATACTATTGATTAATTTATAATTCTTTCTTCATACAAATAAAATATAAAGCATTATGAGTCTGTAACAAAAGAGTTTGTTATTTTTTATTTAAAACAATTAGAGTCTATTTTTTTAACATGTGCTCGAGGAGCTTACCTCTGCAATAGCTACACTATACTGATAATTGTGATACCATATAATTATTAATCATCTCCACATCCATGTTTGTCAGACTCAATATGACTCTCTTTTTAAAGAACTTAGGATCAGTTTTTGTGGCAAATGATTCTCCATAAATTTTGCTGACTATTGATCGTTCTCAACAAATGTTTGGGAATATCGATTTCAGTTTCACCAGTATTAGGCTCAGAATGAGTTCAGTCTCACCAGTATTAGCAATTAGCTAGTTATTGTTATTTCCAACTTTGTATTAAGATTTCAACGTGCATCATCCCATCGATTCGATTGCCAACCCTGTTGGGTTTCCTCTGAGCAACTGCAATTACGAATCATGAAACTCTCAAAAGACGTTCTCATAGAACCGAACATAAATTTCGCGGGGTGGGTCTAGCTGGCAGTTTTGAGAATCTCAAATGGTAATAAAGATCAGGCCTGTCAATCGGGTCAAACCTGTCCGCTAGACCCGCCCCGCCCCGCCAAATTCATGAACATAAATTTCTCGACCCGCATCTGCTCCGCTTGAGTTAGCGGATACCCGCGGGTAACCCGCAAATATTTAAATAATAATTAAAAAATTTATAATGTATTTAGTAAAAAATATATTTAATAAAATAAATTTTATATGATAAAATATAAATACACAATTTTCTAAAAAAAAAAAAAAAATTAATTAATTTATATATATATATATATATATTACAAAATATTTCAATATTTTAATAGTATTTAGTAAATAATTATTATTTATTTTTTTTTTTAAAAAAATTGCGAGTAACCCGCGGGGAAAAAATGTTGATCCACACCCGCTCCGCATTTTAAAAATCTCGACCCGCACCCATTCCGCTTTTTTGCAATAGAAAATTTTTCAATCCACATCCACCCTGCGACGGATTAAACGGGGCGAGACCCGTAAATAATGAATCAAATTGACAAGCCTAATAAAGATTCTTTAGAAGTGGCAGAAACCGTTATGTAAACCGATATTTTTTTAAAATGTTTTTGATGTCAGTTGTTGTTAACACGCCAAAATCAGAAGAAGCCTAAGATGAAAGGAGCCGAAATTTTATCAGGTGGAAAACTATGGATCTCTATAGCTCTCTGTTTGAAAAACAAAAATAAACACAACAAAAATTTGGATACATTAATATCACAATGATTTTGTGCCTTGGTGATTTGTATTTAATTTTCTTGATGTGTAAAAGCGTTATTAACCAAAAGAAAAATTCATTTTTGTGATAGTAAAACTCCGATGAATTTACGTGAAACCAAATAATCTTGACTGTTTTTCCAATTCTAGAAAATTCGTTTGAACCAAAAATAACCGAAACTATCCGAATTAAACTGAATTTGTCAACAATTTTGGTTATTTTTGGCATAAAAAAATAACCGAATTTCCTCCGAACCGAACCGATATTTTATTCGGTTATTTTCAATGGAAAATCTATAACCTAAATTACCCGAAAAACCAAACTAACCGAACCGAAAAACCCAAACTAACCGAATTCCCAGGCCTAATATTTTCTATATAAGTAAGTTTAACATTTTTTTTTTGGAACACGACACCGTCTTGTCGTTTGATATGCATTTCGGTTTTAGATATCTAATTGATATATCATGGTTTTTACCCCTTTTAGGCCATGATATAAGTCCGTTTTATCGAGTCTTTATTATATTATAGAGTCTTTTACAGGTTTTAGCATGTTTAGAGCATAAATGGAGATATTGGAGCTTTTAGGAGCATTCTGGAGCGAAATGGAATTGAAGCGGCTAAGTACCCGATTTGAAGTCAAGAGTATCGATCGATACTTCTAGTATCGATCAATACCCATCGCAGCAGACACGACCCGCGACTTTTCCAAGAGTTGAAGAATTGCAGATTTGCCCCAGAAGACTTTAATATTTACAAGAAGACCCCAATTCGTGTTTTAGCTTTATAATTAGGTTTTTCAGCCACCTTGGGTGGCTAAGCTTTCATTACTTTTGATTCTACTTTGGTTTTTGGAGAGACAACTCTGAACTCCTGTTATGTTATTGATTTCTTTGATGATCTATTCAATGATGTTGTTTTCATCCTCCATGTCTGAGTAGATCCACTTTAGGTTCAGGGTTCTCATAAGGGTTTTCTCTGAATGCTAGGTTGATTAGTTTATTAGGATTCACCATCTGAATTAGTTCTTCGCTTTAGGTTGTATTCAAAGCTTGTTCTAGATTAGCTACCTAGAACATAGATCTTAGGATAATTGATTAGGCACGACAGTGCGATTAATTACCTGATAGAACCTAGGTGAGCAAAATAACTATTCGCAAAGAGATTTGGTTTAGTTGTTTTGTGAACGAATCAAACTTGGATTAAAAGCTGATTTAGACTTTATGATTCGCAAAGAGATTTGGAATTCTAGGATTTAGATTTATATAGTTTTCGCAACGACAATTGGTTAATTATACTTTAGTGATTTGAGTTCAAGAACTGCGCTAAATCTGAATCCTGATTAGTTAGTTTATTTGCATTCATTGATTTCCTCAGAAATACCCTGAGCCTATCTTTCTCCTATTGAATTAACAACTCGTTTACTGCTTTTTGTTTCATCTAAATTGCTTAGCTTGATTCGATACTATATAATTTATTGTGCGATTTCTCTGAGTCCTTGTGTTCGACCCCTGAATACTGCAACAACTGCTTTAGTACTTTTTAGGGTATTAATTTGAACATATCAAATTTGGCGCTGTTGCCGAGGACTCAATTTCGCCATTAGATTTTAGCTGTCGAGTTTAGACTAAGCTCGTCGGTATCGATCGATACTACCTAGTGTCGGTCGATACGCGTCGTTTCTTTTCGTTGATATCGATCGATACCACTCAGTGTCGATCGATACTCATCGTCCTTTTGGTTACTTACGTTCTTGACTTTTGTGTTTCAGGTGCATGCCTAATCGTGAAACCAGAAAGAACAAGAGCACTCCACTAGTTAATCTATCGTTAGAGAAGCTATCACGTTTAGAAAGCACAAACAGAAAGGCAAAGCAAACATCAGGGATGAACAACCTAGTGGTATTAAGAGCTGATGAAGCTGGAGTCTTGAGAGACCAAGAGGGTCAAGTGTGCAATGAGAGAGGGCAGCGACTTGATGAAGCTGGAAACGTCATTGCCCCTCCTGCTGTTGTTGGTCAGATTGTCGCGCCAGCTGCGCAAGCCAACGTTGGGAATGCTGGAGTTGATCGAGGTAGAACACTTGGTGAGCACAACATACCTGATCAGTTCTATGCCAATCGAGCTACGATTCGCATCCCAACTTTTCAGAGGAATGACTTCGAGCTGAAACTTGTGTATTACACTCTTGTAAGTCAGAACCCTTTCCATGGCCTACATCACGAGCATCCCATGGATCATATCGAAAGGTTCGAGGATTTGGTCACTGGTATGAAGTACAATGGAGTGCCAAATGAGTACCTTTTCTGCAAACTTTTCCCATACTCTCTTAGTGGGGATGCTGCTGATTGGCTGAAGCAGTTGGCTCCTGGTTCACTAACTACATGGGAGGAGACGAAGAATGCATTCCTGATCAATTTCTATGATGATGCGAGATCCGAAGACCTCAGGAACATGATCTCTCAATTTTCTCAAAGTCCAACAGAGGCACTCAAGGCTGCTTGGACTCGTTTCAAGTCATATCAGAGAGATTGTCCGCACCATGGGTTCACTCAGGTTCAGCTGCTGGGTACTTTCTACAGAGGAATCGATTGGAGGTACCAGTTGGCTTTGGATACTGCGAGTAATGGGAACTTCAACACCATGTATCCAGATGATGCATCTGTGCTAATTGAGAACTTGGCGTCCTGTAATAGCACCAAGAGTGCTGATTTCGAGCGGAAGAGGCAGGCTGGAGGAGTTGATGGATCGCAGATTGCTGAAGTTCAGGCCAAGCTGGATTTTCTGATTGGGAAGTCGAAGAAGGCTGCACACTTTGCTGATGGAGTCGATAATATCGGTGGAGAGGAAATGGAGGATATTAACTACCTTGGCGGTTCTGGATTTCAGGGTTAGCAATTTGGGTACAACAACAACCGAAATTTTAACAACAACACTCGAAATTACGGGAACTCTTCGTACCAACCCATCTCTCCAAAGTCCACAGAGAATAAGATGAAATTCATGATGGAACAGCTTCTTCGGGGACAAGAGAAGTTGCAAGGTGATTTCAATGGGAAGTTTGACTCTCTGTACATTGAGCTGAATGGGAAAATCGAAGCCATCAATCTTAATCAGAGGAAGTTGGAAACTCAGGTTGCTCAGACAACAGCAGCTGTAAAGAGACAGGAAGGTTTTCTTCCAGGGAAAACTGAGAATCCAAGAGCACACGTCAATGCAATCACTATAGGGAGTGCTAAAGGAGCCACTTCAGTGGTAAAAAAGGGTTTTGATGCAGGAATTTTCGACGATGCTGTTGAAGATGGCGACTGGGATTCTGAAATCGCCCGAGTATATCGATCGATACCAGCTAGTATCGATCGATACCGGTCCAAACACCTTCACGAGTGGATAGAAAATCACGTTAATCGATCAATACTCCTCTAGTGTCGGTCGATGCTGAGACGCAGGTCGAGAAGAAGGCTGATATGCTCAAGCAGAGGGAGTACAAACCCATAATACCTTATCCTATGCCTCATATTATGACAAAGAAGGAATGGGAGGACGTCAGATGCAAAGCTATGTTGGATCATTTGGTTATGGAGTTTCCTGCTGTGGTTGATGATATATCTGACGATGAGAATTCGAACAACACCCCTGCATCGATCGATACCATGTTGTATCGATCGATACCCGTCCAAGAATCTGTCAAGGACGTCTCGAAGGAGCAAGCATCGATCGATACCATCCCCGTATCGATCGATACTCACCCAGACACTGCAAAGGAGCTGCGTATGAGTGTTGACGGACTTCGTAAGCCCAAGAAACTGAATTCTATTCCTCAACACCTCAGAGCCCCCATCACTCCAAAGAAGCTGCATGGCTTTGAGAAAATGGTACGACGGATTCCCCATTCATTGACTTTTGAAGAAGCTCTAGAGGGCTGGCCTTTGCTCAGTCACTTCAAAGATTGCAGAGAAACTCTAGAAGAGGTCGAAGTAATCTTTAACAAGGTAAGACGCAAGTCACTATCGCTGAGGCAGTTGACCCAGAGGGAAGACCCAGGGAAATTCGCAGTTCCATGCTCTATCTCTGGAGTTGAATTCGATGAGTCTCTCGTTGACTCAGGGTCTAGCGTCAATGTAATATCAAGGGAAATTACTGAACGATTGCGGGCTGATATAAGACCCCCTACGATGCTTCTCACGTTTGCAAACTCCTCCACCTCACCTCCATACGGCACTATCCATGCTTTGCTTGTTAAGGTAGGAGATTGTCTGGTGCCCACTAATTTTCAGGTTATGGAGATGAGCGAAGCATCTGAAGTTTCTTTGCTCCTGGAACGACCGTTTATGGCTACTGCTGGCGCGATCATAGACACACCTAATAAGAGACTCTCTTTCTCTTACATTGACGGAGAGGTCTACTATGATGCCATTCCCTCTAGAGGTGCTCCCACACATGTCTCGTGCTTCACTGTTGTCACAAGAGATACATTGGTAGTTGATCTTTTGGAAGAGCCTCCGGACGAGCCCACTGTCATCGACCTTCTAGATAGTCCTTCTGTTATCACCAAGAAAGACGTCAAAACAGCTAAGGCAAAGAAGAAGGTGAAGAGCAAAGGCGTAACAAGTGTTCCCTATGTGACTTTAACCCCTCATAAGTGTGATGGAGATTCGATTGAATACAAGGTGAAGTGCAAAGGAGCCTCGAAACCATTCTCTAAGGCTAGAATCCTTCTTACTTCGGAGCTGAAAGAGAAAGGAAAGGAGTTTGTGGAAGGCATGATGAGCAGAGCTCTGAAGCTGGCAATGTCAAATTATGGAGCTTGTTTTGGAGTAAGCACTCAATCTTCTCCTGACTGATCACCTGAGCCAAAGTCAAGCTACTGACTTTAAACGAGCGCTTGGTGGGAGGCAACCCACTGGTGAGTTTGTTTTTGAGTCTTTTTCTTTTTCATTTTTCGTTTTGTGTTTGTGTCAGGATAAACAAGGAGCAAAACTCGAAATCGCCTGAGTATCGATCGATACCTTTGGGTATCGGTCGACACCAATCGCGAATAAGATGTTCATCATGTCGACTCAAGCCTGGTATCGATCGATACCAGGCCGTTTGTCGGTCGACACCAGATGTTCCAGCACGGTAACTTCTTGTTTCTCTTCGTTCTATTCTGTTCTTTTGTTTTTCTTACCTACTCTAGGCTAGATAACACTGGGGATAGTGTTGTTCAAGTCTGGGGGAAGTGTCTGCTGACATTGTGTTTGTTTTTCTTAGAGTCAGTTGTTTTATCGAGTCAAAATCGTTTTATTGAGTCAAAACTTGTTGGAGATGATGATCATGTGCTTGAATTGTTATTTTGATTTTGTTCTTGAGTGACCAGTGTTACATGATCAGCTCTAGATCGACTAATGAAAAATCCAAGGACTGACCAGTTGACTAGAAAACATCCATGTCTCCAGCAGAGTTCTTCTGAAGCCTGAGCCAAATTTTTGCACTTCATCAATGTGGTTAGTGTTTACAGAGCTTGATTCATCATTCATATCTGACAAAGGAACCCATATGTTTAAAGTAATGGTATCTCTCTCCCCTGTTATAAGTTGGTAAATAAGAGCATAAAAGATGAACTAATTTTCTTCTGAGTAGAGGGCTAGAAAATTTTTCCAGCGATCCCATTATTCTACTTAAGAGGGAATGATCACACAAATGTTGAAAACGAGGTTAGGAAAATTTCCCGTGATACCACTATTCGCCTAAACCTTTGATACATAGAGAGGGAAGAACCGGGGATTCGGTGGCAAACACCATCAATACTCGCGTTTCGGACCTTGATGTGTATATGCAAGAACTAAAAAAAAAGAAGAACATAATAAGAAATAAGTTTGAGGGAGAGAAAGTGATACAAAAGTGTGAAATTGGATGGTTCCTTGTCATGATATTGTATGGTAAAGAATCTAGAAGGTTCTTGAACATTGGCTGCAGCGATGCAACTAGCGAGGAGGGCTTTATTTGAACAATGCTGCGAGATAATGTGTGGAGTCTAGAAAAGTTACGGATGTCTACGGAGAAATACGTGGTGGTTAGATCAAAAGCTGGTTAGGTGACATTTGGGTGCTTGGGAAAAGGATCTTTGCAATGGTTCCTGAACAGGTGAGTCTCCGCGTTTTCAAACCTCTTTCTCTGGTTTAGTTTTCTGTTTTGCTTGAGGGCAAGCAAAGACTAAGTCTGGGGGAGTTGATATATCATGGTTTTTACCCCTTTTAGGCCATTATATAAGTCCGTTTTATCGAGTCTTTATTATATTATAGAGTCTTTTTAGAGTCTTTTACAGGTTTTAGCATGTTTGGAGCATAATTGGAGATATTGGAGCTTTTAGGAGCATTCTGGAGCGAAATGGAATTGAAGAGACTAAGTACCCGATTTGAAGTCAAGAGTATCGATCGATACTTCCTAGTATCGATCGATACCCATCGCAGCAGACACGACCCGCGACTTTTCCAAGAGTTGAAGAATTGCATATTTGCCCCAGAAGACTTTAATATTTACAAGAAGACCCCAATTCGTGTTTTAGCTTTATAATTAGGTTTTTCAGCCACCTTGGGTGGCTAAGCTTTCATTACTTTTGATTCTACTTTGGTTTTTGGAGAGACAACTCTGAACTCCTGTTATGTTATTGATTTCTTTGATGATCTATTCAATGATGTTGTTTTCATCCTCCATGTCTGAGTAGATCCACTTTAGGTTCAGGGTTCTCATAAGGGTTTTCTCTGAATGCTAGGTTGATTAGTTTATTAGGATTCACCATCTGAATTAGTTCTTCGCTTTAGGTTGTGTTCAAAACTTGTTCTAGATTAGCTTCCTAAAACATAGATCTTAGGATAATTGATTGGGCATGACAGTGCGATTAATTACCTGATAGAACCTAGGTGAGCAAAATAACTATTCGCAAAGAGATTTGGTTTAGTTGTTTTGTGAACGAATCAAACTTGGATTAAAAGCTGATTTAGACTTTAGGATTCGCAAAGAGATTTGGAATTCTAGGATTTAGATTTAGATAGTTTTCGCAACGACAATTGGTTAATTATACTTTAGTGATTTGAGTTCAAGAACTGCGCTAAATCTGAATCCTGATTAGTTAGTTTATCTGCATTCATTGATTTCCTGAGAAATACCCTGAGCCTATCTTTCTCCCATTGAATTAACAACTCGTTTACTGTTTACTGCTTTTTGTTTTATCTAAATTGCTTAGCTTGATTCGATACTATATAATTTATTGTGCGATTTCTCTGAGTCCTTGTGTTCGACCCCTTAATACTGCAGCAACTGCTTTAGTACTTTTTAGGGTATTAATTTGAGCATATCACTAATCTATTAAAACCGAGTCATTTTTGTGTCCAAACAAGATTACCTTAATTATAAGCTATTTCTTTTGTGGATAACTGTTATTCATGTTGCCGAACAAATCTATTTTTGGTTCAATAAAAAAAATAATTGTTTAAAATATTAAATTATACAATTAAAATATAATATTTCTTCCGATCTCGGATTAAAACATAAATTAAATTGAGGAATCGACCTTGAATTAAATTTAGGAGTTGTGTTTGATTGTTTCTCGATTCGCTTCTTCATCCATTTGGGATGATGATTTCAAAGCATTACAACAATAGTGTTGTTGCTGATGAGTATAATATGGGTGATTATGATTTGGGTCTTTGCGAAAGTGTCCATTGTTGCTGCTGCTAATTTTTCGGCCCCCTCCCTTCTCTTCTGTTCTCTCATTCTCTTCTATCCCCTCCTTTTCTCTTTCACAAATCTCATACGATGGCAGCCAATGCTGAAACTATTGATGTTTCACAACAAACTATTTTCAATGTGAACATGTCAAATGTCACAAAACTGAGCTCGTCCAATTACCTAATGTGGAGCCTTTAGGTTCATGCCCTTTTTGATGGCTACAAGTTAGCAGGCTACCTCGATGGATCCACGGCACAACCGCCATCTATTGTCACCATCAACGGTGTTGTCACACCAAATCCTGCCCATACTCTCTGGAAACGCCAAGACATGTTGATATACAACGGTCTTCTCGGTGCTATCTCACTCACGATCCAGCCACTCCTCTCCACCACAAAACATCTGCAAAGATCTAGAGCACTCTGGCTGACACCTATGCTAGGCCTAGCAGGGGTCAAAACATCTGCAAAGATCAAACATCAGCTGAAATATTGGTTCAAAGGTACAAAATCTATCGATGAATACGTACGTGGTCTCATCACTCGCTTCGATCAGTTAGCTCTCCTCGGCAAGCCAATTGAGCATGAGGATCAAATTGAGTATGTCTTATAAGGATTACATGAAGAGTATAAGTCGGTAGTGGATCAAGTCGAGAGCCGAGAAACCTCTCCGTCTCTCACTGAAATCCATGAGAAGCTTCTCAACAAAGATGCAAAACTGATGTTCACTTCCTCTGCATCTGCTGACACTCCGATCACAGCAAACACTGCCTACACTCGCCAGCGCAACAATCATTCCTGGAATCACAGGAAGCAACCTCCTCGGTTTAGTCAATCCTAGAATCAAAATCAGTCTCAAAATCAGTACAATGGTCAGAGACAGGAAACTCGACTCACAAAAGGATATCAAGGCAAATGTCAGTTATGTGGTGTGCAGGGACATAGCGCAAAGAGATGCCCACAACTCTCTATTCATCAATCTTGACAAGCCAATAATCAGATACATCACTCACCTCGTCCCTGACACCCCAACGCCAACCTCGCTCTTGGTGCTCCAACTCCGACTAGTGCATGGCTCATGGATAGTGGTGCCACGCACCACATGACAAGCGACCTCAACAACTTGGCGCTTCATCAGCCTTATACTGGTGATGACAATGTTCTCATCGGTGACGGCTCAGGTCTTTCGATTAGTCATATTGGTTCACAATCCTTACCATCTCCTTCTCGAAACCTCACATCTTAAACAATGTCCTTTGTGTTCCTCATATTCATAAAAACCTAATATCTATCTATCGGTTATGCAATACTAATAAAGTCTCCGTAAATTTTTTTCCGGCTCACTTTCAGGTGAAAGAGCTTATCTCGGGGGTCCCATTAATCCAAGGCCAAACTAACGGCGAGCTTTACGAGTGGCCGATTTCATCCGTTCATGCTGCATCGTTTTTTGCTTATTCACCACCAAAAACTTCCCTGGCTGATTGGCACTACCGCCTAGGTCATCCATCTTCTTCTATTCTCAATAATGTCATTACCAATTTTTCCCTTTCATGTTCGCAATCTGCTACACCCAACTTGCTATGTACTGATTGCTCCATAAATAAAAGTCACAAACTACCCTTTCACAGTTCAAATATTACCTCTAAACGTCCCCTAAAATATATCTTTACTAATGTCTGGTCCTCTCCTATTATTTCCTGTGACAACTACAAATACTATCTTGTCCTAATTGATCATTATACCCGCTATACCTGGCTTTACCCACTGAAAACCAAGTCTCAAGTCATCGACATGTTCAAACCTTTTAAAGCTCTCGTCGAGAACCGCTTCAACAAAATCGGTACTCTCTACTCAGACAACGACGGTGAATTTGTTGCTCTCAGATCGTTCCTCTCAACAGCTAGGATCTCTCACTTCACCTCTCCACCACACACGCCGGAACACAACGGTATCTCTGAAAGAAAGCACCGTCACATTGTCTAAATTGGGCTCTCACTCCTCACACATGCTGGAATGCCCAAATCATATTGGACCTATGCTTTCACTGCAGCAGCATACCTCATCAATCGCCTCCCAACACCGGTGCTCGAGATGACTTCTCCGTTTCAGAAGCTGTTTGTAACCCCACCAAATTGCTCCAAGCTGCGTGTGTTTGGCTCTATATGCTTCTCGTGGCTTCGACCGTACAACAACAACAAGCTGGAGAATAAATACACTCCATGTGTATTTCTCGCTTACTCGTCGACGCAAAGCGGATACATATGTCTCCAACCAAGCACAAGCCGAATCTACATTTCCCGACATGTCAAATTTGACGAGACAGTCTTTCCCTTTCACTATCTCAGCCACCCTACATCTTAATCGACCGCATCTACATCACCTACCACAATTCCACATGTCGATATCCTCCGCCTCAATCCGCCACTCGTATTGTCACCGTCACTGCTCTCTCCTCCGTCGTCGCATCAGGCGTCACCACCGAAACTGGGACCCACGAGCTCGCTCCTTCGCCGGTCATTGGAAGGTATCGTCTCTTCCCCTGATTTGTTTGCAGATAATCGTGTCGGTAATATCAATGGGTTTTCTTCTCGGATAGCACTCTCGTGAGATTTTCTTCTCAAATCTCCCCCTTATATGAGGAAGTTTATTTCTCTTTATTTTTAAATAAACAAATGAGTAAGTTACAAAAAAACCAGACCAAAATCATAATATTTACACTGTTTACCTGGGTGTGACCCGATTTGACCCGAGAGATGCGGGTTTGACCCGATTACACCCCAGAATATCAGTTTATTTGTTTTCAAAACTGATAAATTTCATCACTTTCTCCCATTAATTCCTAAAACCGCAGAACTCGGAAAAACTGAGGAATTCTCCCCAAATCCCTTCCCCTCCCTGCATTCCCCTACTTCACTTAGACAATGGTGGAAACACGACGGTCCAAGACAAGTTTGTGAAACCCTAATAGCGGCGCAAAGGAGGTGAAAGTGATGGAGAATCCGAAGAAGGACGAGAATCCGGCGAAAGCGAAGGCGGCGAAGAAGAAGAATCCCGAAAAGAGGGCGGCGAAGAAGATGAAGATCGGCCCAAAAGAAGTAGGGGATTCGCATACGGCGGAGACGGTGGTTCCGACGGCGGTGGAAGGTTCATCTTCGGTTCCGGAGATGGTGGTCGAAGCTTCTACTTCGAAAGTGAAGGTTTATGCGAAGAAGAAGAAGAATCCGGTGGTTCCTCCGGTGGTCGAAGCTTCTACTCCGGTGGTTCTTTCGGTTCCTCCGGTGGTGAATGCTTCATCTTCGCTTCCTCTGGTGACCATTACGAGTGGTGGTACGAATCGGGATGATGAAGAAGAAGAAGAAGAAGAAGAAGAAGAAGAAGAAGAAGAAGAAGAAGAAGAAGAAGAAGAAGAAGAAGAAGAAGAAGAAGAAGAAGAAGAAGAAGAAGAAGAAGAAGAAGAAGAAGAAGAAGAAGAAGAAGAAGAAGAAGAAGAAGAAGAAGAAGAAGAAGAAGAAGAAGAAGAAGAAGAAGAAGAAGAAGAAGAAGAAGAAGAAGAAGAAGAAGAAGAAGAAGAAGAAGAAGAAGAAGAAGAAGAAGAAGAAGAAGAAGAAGAAGAAGAAGAAGAAGAAGAAGAAGAAGAAGAAGAAGAAGAAGAAGAAGAAGAAGAAGAAGAAGAAGAAGACAAGGAGATAGCCAATGACTCGAGTGGAGAATCAACTGAAGCAACCGAATCCGAATATGAATCGGAGAGTGAGGTAAGAAGCAATAGGGAAAACTAGTAGAAATAGGGAATAATGTGTAGGGAAAACTAGTAATACTTGGAGCAATAAGACAACTAGGGAATACTTGGTAACTCTAACTTTGGAAAACTTGGTAAAAATGTAGCTGTAGAACTTGGTAAACTATAGTAGTAACTCTAGGAAAACTTGGTAAAACTGTATGGCATAATTCTTATATAACTAAGTGAAGTTGATTGTTATTTTGCAGATTGAGCAGAGGTCCATGGCACTAAAACCAAAGAGTTTGTACCTCCCTACTAGCAGCTATCAGCATCCTGTGAAGGTAGGGACACGGTGTTATCTCAAAGACGTGTTCAAAATGCCTGACGGCCTGAACCCGCCCCTGACCGATGCTGAGAGGGAATGGTTTATCTTGCATCCTCAGTTCAAACACCTTTTCCACATGCCTAAGGACCATAACCACAAGGTTCAGGGCATGTGGATGCTCGTGTTGCGAACAGCCGAGATCCTGAAGACGAAAGAAGTTTGATTCGTTGTAAATGGAGTTCTTGTGCGTTATGGCCTCAGGGAACACGCGTTGATCTCGGGTTTGAACTCCCGAAACTATCCTCTTGGATATAAGGAAAGGGGTAATATATTTCATCACGCGTCATTTCGGTATGGGAACGGTGAGGCAGGAAGATGTGAAAGCAAAGCTTGAAGAAATGGGAGCTGGTAATGACAGATTGAAGATGGCTGTGTTGTTCTTCCTTTCGAGTATAGTTTGTGCACAAACGAAGACTGGAGATGGTGCACCCGACGTTTTGGAAGTGTTTAAAAGGGCTGTGGAAGATCTTGACTATTGTAAGATATTTCCTTGGGGGAGATTTTCTTACGACTTCATGGTGAAGGAGATCATGCACACGGTGGAACATTTTCAAGCCAAAGGGGGGGGGGGGTGAAGGCAGGGACACAGTGTCCCATTCCTGGATTATGTATTCCTTTGGAGGTAAGTACAATGATTATGAGAATGTTGATGTTTCTTTAATTCAAAGCAAGTCTTACAACTCAGAATTGTTTTGTAGCTACTAGCGTTTGAGGCAATTCCTCAATTGGGAAAGCGATTTAGGGAGAGTGTCCTAGAAGCAGACTTGATGTGTCCGAGGATGTGCAAGTCGAAGTTCAAGAAAGGAGATATGAAAGGCTTTCCGATTGAGGCAATCAATGAAGAACTTGGTACTACTCAGGTAAGTTGTACCTTGCATCTAAACATTTATTTAAGTTGGAAACATTTATTTGAGTTGGAAACATTTATTTGATTCCTTTACAGCAGGACATTGACAGCCTCGCTTTAATTAGTATGAGAGAAGAAAAGAATCTATTGGCTCAAATCTTAGAGGAAGACGACGATCGTGATGAAGATGATCTCGTGGTTGATAGTTGGACCAAGCGTCTGGCCAAAGGTTACACTATCTTTTTTGAAGAGCTGTTTGATCAAGACGTTGTTGCGCGTGCCAAAAAGGACAAGGAGATGGAACGAGTAGATGCTCCACCGGTGCAAACACCTCCAACCGAATTGGCCGGATCTTGAAGAGCATAAAAGAGATTCAGGAGAAGGTGAATGGATTTGATGCAAGATTGGCTGTGGTGGAAGCATCTATGGAAGAGTAGAGAGCAAGGAATGGATAGATGTTGGTTGTTTCTCTCCCTTTTGGTTGTTTGTTGAACTTATTTCTCGGTTATTTGGACATAGAACTTGGTGTTGGTTAAAACTTTTGTGGTGGTTTGTAGATCTTATGTTGATATTCGTAAAACTATGTTGGTTTAAACTTTTGTGGTAGTTTGTAGATCTTATGTTGATATTCGTAAAACTATGTTGGTAATACTTGGTAAAAATATGTTGGTATAACTACGTACAACTACGTACAAACCCGTTGATAAGATAATAAACATACAAGATTCTCATAAACAAAGCCATTGATAAGATTAGCTGAGCAAACATAATATGTCTTATACAAAATAGAAAGGAAGTTTTGGGATTACATAATATGTCTTATACAACATTTTAGATAATAGGTCTTAAACAACTACTTAAATCTCCTTTTGCATTTCTTCAATCTTCTTTTGCATTTCTTCAATCTTCTCGCTCTACTCTTCAACCTTCCGAATTATTTTCAAAATCTCTTGCTCGACACCAAAAACCCACGGCTGGCGAAAGTGGAGTCCATCATCCTAGCAATGAACATTCAAATAGTTTTACCTAGTTTTACTAGTTATCCGTCGAAGAACATTCAAATAGTTTTATCTAGTTTAACTAGTATTACCCATAAAAAAACTTAGAAATGAAATTTTACCTTAAATTCGTTACAGGTGAAGTACCTACTGCCCGGTAAAGTGTCGAAATCATTCCGAAACTTTGGCTGTGTGCAGACATCTTGCTTGATTTGTCCACCACATGGGCATTTGGTTGGAATCCCATATTGGGCGTCGGCGATGAAGCCAATCATGTCGAAATGCTCCTTCATCCGCTTCATCTCCTTACTGCGCCTCCTCTCCTCCTCGTATGGTTCAACGCAGAAGTTGTCCGTGTGGTGATAGTTACTTTCCTCCATTTCGATTTCAGATTCTCGTGAAGGAAGGAAGAGAAAAGGAGAGAGAGAGAAGAGAGAGAGAGAGGGAGAGAGAGAGAGAGTTGCGATTTGCTAAATGGGAGGATAATTGGAAAAGGTTGTTTGGAGACAAAAGAAACATTTGCAAAAAAATTGGATTTTTCATTTTTCGAATTTTCAAATTTCAAATTTCCCTCTAAATATTTGGTCATAACTGTCCAGAGTATATTAGTATTACGAGTTTGGGTCATAGATGGTCATAGTTGTATTTTTGCTGGTTTTATGTTTATCTAGTATTACTTGCCCTTAAGATATGTTTTACTAGTTTTACAGAATAGATAAGTGTTTAGACATATAGTTCTGATTGTTTTAGGCAGTCATTTGCGTCAAATCAGTATTTAGGTTAGTAGGTCTTCCTAAACTGGCTATTACTATGTAAATGCTTTTAAAACTACAAGGACAATGTTGTGTAACTGTTTCCACAACAACTCATAAAAAGATGGGAATTTAATATTTTCCCTTTTTAATGCTACTCTCTTGATGTTGTGTAACTGTTCTCTTGATGTTATAATATTTTCCGGTTGAATAATTACGTGCACCTTGTAGGCCGAGAAAAAAAAAATAACGTGCACCTTGTAGATAAAGTATAGTGATACCGAGTTATACCTAGTTGTTTCTAACATAACATAATCAATTTTCAGAACATAAGTAGTTTTACATAATGAAATACCAGTTGTACTGAGTTGTTTTACAGAACAAAAGCTAACAAAGATCACAAGTTCTTATCTCCAAATAAAATCGAGGGTAGTGTTCTTCGAAGCCTTTTATTCGGGGTCCTTCGACGACGCCTTTCTCATGCTGATGGAAACCTCGTCACTCTCCTCCTACCCTTTTTTATCTTTCGATCCGGAGGTAGGATTTGCTTCTCTTTGATGTAATCGGGGACAATCCATGCAGACATATCCGGGACAACATAAATGGACCTGTGATAAGCCAATGCCCACAACTTCGTCCAATAATATTTCGAACACAACTCATGGAGTTCTATTTGGGTATCACGACAACTAACTCCACCACCATTTTTTCTGAATGAGATGTATGCTGCTAGTGCGTGGAGACAAGTATACTTCTGAATATCGAAGAACCTACAAGAGCAACTCTTCCTTTCCAAGTTCACCAAATAAACTTTACTATCAATATCAACGACTTCGTATTCGAGCTCGTAACTGTTTACCTCTCTCACGGTTAATTTCTTAGCAGTAGCCCAGTTATCATGCAAAGAAGTTCTCAACCAAAGGCACCAGTTTGTTATCAACATGTCCTGACACGGCCTCTTTCCTATGCTCGTTAAACCAATTAGAAAACTTTGCAATGATAGTATCCAACATGGGTATTAAGGAGTACTTCCTCGCGTTGTTAAAAGTGTTGTTCAGAGATTCCGCAGAATTGCTCGTGTCTAGGTTGTATCGGGCACCGGGAAAAAAACATCTTGACCATTTTTCCTTCACGGTGTTTTCCTCCACATACTTCGCCGCGGAAGGAAATCTCCTCTTAAACATGTTGTAACGACTGTAGAACTCAGCCTCTGTGTGAGCCCAACCGCACTCCTGGAATCTGAAAGCCACTACGGATTTGTTTGCATTAGAAGCATTACCTTTCATGTTTTGGGCCAAATGCCATAAACAATACCCATGCCGAGCTTGTGGGAACACGTTTGCTATTGCGTTGATGAGGCTTGGATTTCTATCACTCACAAATACCAATTCAGAGGAGTCCCCTAGGTTGCCTAAAACGCTTTTCAACATCTCGAAAAACTATGTCCAACTCGCATTGTTCTCACCGTCGAGTACACCGAACGCTATGGGATAAATGTGACGATTAGGATCTTGAGCAACAGCGAAAACTAGTACTCCACCATATCCGTTCTTCAAGAAAGTTGCATCCACAATTATCACTTTCCTCATGCATGCAAACCCTTCAATGCTAGCTCCCAAATCTACGAATAGATACTTGAATTTTTCCGCCTCATCCAGTTCCACACTAGTTATCGTTCCAGGATTGACCTCCTCTAACACGTACAAATAACTATACAACATCTTGTACCCATCTTCCGGACTACCATGCATATCAAAAACCGCTTGATTTTTCCCTCTCAACGCCGTCGAGTATGATATTTCTACACCATATTCTTGCCTAACTAGTTCCCTGATGACATTAGGCCTTGGAGTTTCGAGTTTCCCGGGATATTTCTCACTCAAATAAGATGAAACTAGTTGTGATGAGCCTCTCCTCTTATCAACGCTTGCACTCTGATCAGCCCGGTTGCATGTGTGCATCTTCGTATACGTTTTAATCGAGAACATATCCGTGTTATCAATCCTTGCTGCTCGTAGACCCCAACTATATCTTTATATAGAACATTTAACCACCCACCGCGTTCTATCAGAATGTTTTATAACATAATCAAAAGAGTTAAGAAATGACAATTTCTGGACCAACTCTATAACCGCCTTCTTATCTCGGAATTTTTGACGCACACTCACACCAAAACCATCTTCCCATGGACCTACAAACTGACTACCTTCAACAACGGGTGCTTCCTCATAATATTCATCACGCATACCCGATGTATCCATACTGTTATCCTCCAATACATCATCATCATCCTCTCTCACCTCCTCTTCTTCATTTGCTTATCCGTTGTCTACGTACAACGTCAAGGCATTATGTCCTATTTCATCATCACTTCGATGGTCATAGTTCATACCATACGAGCTTTACCCCGCTCTCGACTGTTGCGAGGGCAACTCCGGTCTAGTCATGACCTCCACATTCAAATCAGGTCTACGGTTCTCTTTATCAACGGTCATTACATAACCAGCAAGATCTTCATCATCAGAAATACTCAAATGCTCTTCACATCCAACCACCATAGGAAGGTAACTCAATTCCAATATAACCTTACTTTCATCTAACGCATGCTTCTTGTATAGCCTACCTTCTACCTTCTCCAAAGTTATCTCCTCTTTCAACACTACATTATAAATGCGCCCATGACATTTATAATAGATGCAGACGCTGTTTCTCATTCTATCCTGCGAAAACAACACCAAACAACACCCAGTTGACTGATTATTGTCTGGCAAATACTCCGTAAATAATTCCACCCACGAGTCTACACACTTTTCAGCCATATTAAAATATGTCTTAATGTTCATGAACCGAGAAGCTAAAGATAACTGCGAGTGGCCTTCTTGACAACCATCATACAATGGATTTTTCGCAGCTTCTAACATATTGTAAAAAAATTTTGCCTCATGGTTAGGTTCTTCTACATTCTGATAATCATCATCTTGATGATAATTATCAAAATTTGTTGTATTAGGAAATGCATCATTCACCATATCCACATATCTATCTTCGACTACTACATTACTCATTTCTTCTTGACTCTCATTTGTATGACTTGTATTAACATGAGTACTCGCTCCGAAATTGACATTCAATTCCTCTCCATGCTTATACCATACGTAATAATCTGGCATAAACCCTCTACTATACAGATGATTCCAAATTTTAAGCCCAGAGAGAAATTTATCATTTCGGAAATTACGACAAGGGCAGTAAAACTTACCACCATTACTCTGCGTTTGTAGCTGATTATTTGCATAATTCATGAATTGTTCCACACCCGCTGCAAACTCCGCCGAAATATTTCTTGTCTGCTCATCGATCCTATTATACATCCACTCTCTAAAATTTTGATAATTGTAATTTCCTGCCATTTTTTCAACGATAATGGATACTCTCTCTCTCAAATTTTGGTAACATATGTTTCTCAGAGCGAGGAGAAGGGGAAGGCGGTCAGATTTATTAAATAGACAATTTTTGCCACTACTTAGCCACTAATATTCGTCTCTTTTGCGACTCCAAAGCTGGAGTCACTAAAAGTAAGTGTTCCAACCTCTCCGTATGAAAAATGTGCTACACCGGTAATTTAGCAACTCCTATGCGACTTTTATGCCACTACAATATATAGTTGCAAAACAGTCGCAAAAAAAGCCACAGTTTTGCGACTACGTGCGATAATGTTTTTTTGCGACTCCATTTTTGCGATTACATAAGCAGTCGCAAATGCGTTGTACTTTTGGAACTATTTTGCGACTCCAGATAGAAGTTGTAAGAGAGTCACATAATCGTAGTAAAATGGTGACGTATTTGCGATGTTTTAAATTAGTCGCTAAATTGCAACTCATTTACGACTATTATATTGAAGTCGCAGATAAGTCGCAAATTCGTTATAATGTAGTCACACTTTTTTGCCACTGCCATTGTAGTCGCAAAACGGAGTGGCAAATTCGCTGTTTTCTTGTAGTGAATATATACTTATAGTTGTACCCAGTTTTACAATAGTTGTCCACAATATTACGTAGTTGTCCTCAGTTATACCACCATTTTAATTAATAAATGATTATTCACAGTGATACCTAGTTGTCCCTAGCTCTCCTCGCGCAGGAACACAAATTTATTCGATTTCGGGTTCCAATCTGCATATAATCCACAACGACTCTACCTCTAAAATGCATTTCTACTCAATTTAAAGTCCCAATCGACACAAAATCATTGGCTAAACACCAATGTGCAAACTCATCGATTGAATCTACCACTAATCCAATCCCTAAACCCAATGGAGCTCAATGGAGATCGACGGAGAAGCACAAACCTCGCTGGAGAACAACGGACTCGCGATGGAGGTAATGACTGCTGGCCAGAGACGCGACGGCGCCGACGTCGGAGCTGGATGGATTCCCCGCGTCGAGTTTTCCGTTTTTTTTTCTTTTGCCCAATAGAAATCGGTGGGCAAATTTAGCAAGGTCTGGGTATTTGGCTGGGTTTGGATAGGGCAAATTTGTCATTTCACACACTCATTAAAAGAGAGAGTAGTGATGATTTTTTTCTTCCTCATAATGGTATAGGAAGTGAAACCCCAATATCAATGAGGGATCCAACTTACTATCCTTAAACCCACCCAACAACCCACAAAGCCCACCACATCAAATTAATCCAGGCCCAACTACAACACTCCTGAGGCCCAAGTTGACATTAATCCAATTTGTGGCCCATGTGAACCCAATACAGAAAATGCCCAACAAAACCAGACCATGAATCTGACGTCTTCTTCCTCCTCTCAAGCCATCACCGAGAATCCAAATCCCGTCAACATACACCCAATGCAAACCCGCCGGAAAAATAAAATCACTAAACCCAACACCAAGTTCAACCTCACCGTAGCCTTATCCACCTCCCTACCACCTGAACCTATGACCGTGAACCAAGCCATGAAAGACAAGAGGTGGAGAGGAGCAATGACAGGCGAAATGAATGCATACACTTGCAATCACACATTTGATCTCGTTCCACGCCAATCCAACAAGAATATCGTCGGCTGCAAGTGGGTGTTCAAATACAAATTTATGCCCGATGGTTCTCTCCACATGTGCAAAGCCCGATTAGTTGTGAAAGGTTATAACCAGCAGCTAGGCCGAGACTACACATACACTTTCAGCTCCGTAATTAAGGACATTGCAGTCACCAAGTCCTGGCCAATTCAACAACTCGATGTAAACAATGCGTTTCTTCAAGGCACCTTGACAGAAGAAGTTTATATGGAACAACCGTCGGGGTTCACTGATGCGGACAATCCCACCCATGTCGGCCACCTTCGGAAAGCAATATATGGTCTGAAACAGGCTCCTAGAGCCTGGTACACAGAGCTGAAGACATATCTCCTTAGCCTCAGATTTCAGAACTCTATGGTAGACACGTCTCTGTTCACTCTATGTGTCGGTAAGGATTATCTCTATATGCTGGTATATGTCGATGATATATTAGTCACGGGTAGCAACAAATCGAGCATTGCTCGCATACTATCACTGCTCGCTAAACGCTTCTCCATCAAAGTTCCAGAAGATTTAAATTATTTTCTTGGACTCGAAGTTCATCAAACAGCAGCTGGTCTTCACCTCTCTCAAAGAAAGTACATTCTGGATCTCCTTCATCGATATAACATGCTTGCGGCCAAACCAGTGGAAACGCCAACGGCTTCATCTCCGAAACTCACGCTCATGACGGGTACTTCTCTCTCTGATCCCACAGATTATAGACGCTTAGTTGGAAGCCTGCAATATCTCGCGTTCACGAGACTTGACATTTCCTATGCAGTTAACCGACTGTCACAATTTATGCATCGTCCAACGGAACATCATTGGCAAGCGGCAAAGAGAATACTCCGATATTTGGGTGGTACATCGACTCACAGTATTTTCTTCTCCTCAAAAAATACTCTCTCTCTTCATACCTTTTCAGACGCGGACTGGGCATGTGATTCTGATGATTACGTATCTATCAATGCGTATATCATTTATCTTGGTCGGAGTCCAATTTCTTGGACAGCAAAGAAGATCGTCGACTGAAGCTGAATATAAAGCTTTGGGAAATATAGCATCAGAGGTGCGATGGATATGCAACCTGTTAAGCGATTTGGGATTGATCTTCCTACGGTTCCAGTCGTATACTGCAACAACTTTGGAGCTATGTTCCTCTGCGCCAACCCAGTTTTTCACTCTCACATGAAACATATCGGTTTTGACTATCACTTCGTTCGAGGACATATCCAACAAGGCTTTCTCCGTGTTGCACATGTCACAACAAAATATCAGCTCGCGAATGCTCTAACCAAGCCACTACCCCATGCACGTTTCACAGAACTACGAGACAAGATTGGAATTGCACGAGCTCCTCCATCTTGACCATCTTGAGGGGGCGTGCAAATGACACAAAAAGAAAACACTTAATTACCAAAATATCTTGACTCTCCAACTATGGTAGTTATTGTAAATACATAAACCTAGAAGCTTCTTATTGTAAAAGTATACATGTCTCTGTAAACACTTTCTGTAATAATAAGATTCACATTCTACAGTTTCAGTGCAAAGAGGTTGAAGGAGATGAAGTCCGACTTGACGAAGAAAATTTTGTTTTTTTGTTTTCTTCTCATTTATTTTTTTTTAAATTATTATTATTATTATAAGGAAATAAATAAAATAATATTATTTGGGAGAATTACATTTTTGGACGGATATATGGGTCGGGTTTTTTGTTAGGTTTAGTTTTGTGGTTTTGTGGTTTGGTATCTGGTTTAGATCACAAGCGATTAAAAGAACAATTCTTGGGTTCACTCCTAGGGATGAATCCCTTTATTCACCTCTTTTTATTTTAACCAATAATAATATGCCATGTAACATTACACTTAAATAAAAGTACAAAATTAAAAAAGGAAATTTAACAAATAAAATCCCTTCTCTGATTCTCTCTCACGGTTCTGTTTTACAAAATTAAAAAAAAGGAAATTTAACAAATAAACCCTTTCTCTCTCACGGCTCTGCTTCTCCGTCTCTTAACATGCGCTCACATCTTCCGAAGTAGATTCCATTAACATGAGCACTCTTCTTCGTCAAGCCACCTCCACTTGGGAACAATTCTTGGGATTTTACCAAGATAATCAGTTATTTTGATTTATCCCTTCTTGACTCCGACCAATGATTATTTAAAAATATGTAAATTAAATTTTCAAAAATAATTTAAACTTTTATTATT
>PKML01074906.1:17655-31552 GCA_002933935.1 Eutrema yunnanense
ACCTTTGGGCTTAGAGGCGGCTAACCAGGCGGATCTTTTGAGCAGAGTTCGGTTGGCTCAGGAAAAAGATGAGGCTTTGGTTAAGGCTTCGAGAGCGGAGGGTTCTGAGTATCAGGTATCTGCGAACGGCACTATCCTTGTTAGTGGGAGGGTATGCGTACCTTTGGATGAGGATTTGCGGCGAGAGATCCTGAGTGAGGCTCATTCGAGTATGTTCTCGATTCATCCAGGAGCGACTAAGATGTATCGCGATCTCAAACGCTACTACCATTGGGTCGGGATGAAGAAGGATGTGGCTAACTGGGTTGCGTCGTGCAACGTGTGCCAGTTAGTAAAGGCGGAGCACCAGGTCCCGAGTGGTTTGTTGCGGAGTTTACCCATTCCAGAGTGGAAATGGGATATGATCACGATGGATTTCGTGGTGGGTTTACCGGTTTCTCGGACCAAGGATGCTATTTGGGTCATCGTTGATCGATTGACCAAGTGTGCGCGTTTTTCTGGCCATTAAAAAGACCGATGGGGTAGCAGTTTTGGCTAGGAAGTACGTGCAGGAGATTGTGAGACTGTATGGAGTACCGGTGAGCATTGTTTCAGACCGGGATCCTAAGTTCACATCGGAGTTCTGGAAGGCGTTCCAGGCAGAGATGGGCACGAAAGTGCACTTGAGCACGGCGTATCATCCTCAGACAGATGGGCAGTCCGAGAGGACCATCCAGACTCTGGAGGATTTGTTGAGGATGTGCGTGCTGGATTGGGGTGGTCACTGGGTGGATCACCTGAGCTTGGTAGAGTTTGCGTATAACAATAGTTACCAGGCGAGTATTGGGATGGCTCCATATGAGGCTCTGTATGGGAGGCCATGTCGTACCCCCTTGTGTTGGACACAAGTGGGGGAGAGGAGCACTTTGGGTGCGAGTTTTTTTTAGGAAACCACGAAGAAGATTCGGGTTTTGAAGCTGAACATGAAAGAGGCCCAAGATCGGCAAAAGAGTTATGCCGATAAGAGGCGGAAAGAGCTTGTGTTTGAGGTGGGAGATAGTGTGTATCTCAAGATGGCTTTACTGAGAGGTCCGAACAGGTCCATTGCTGCGACTAAGTTGAGTCCGAGGTATTTGGGGCCGTTCCGGATTGTAGAGCGTGTTGGACCGGTAGTGTATCGGTTGGAGTTACCCGCGGTTATGCAAGCATTTCATAAGGTCTTCCATGTGTCGATGCTGAAGAAGTGTTTGCATAGGGGTGACGAGGTATTGGCTGAGATTCCGCCAGATCTCCAGTCCAATATGACCGTTGAGGTGAGACCTTTGAGAGTTCTCGAGCGGAGGGTCAAGGAGCTTCGTCGGAAGAAGATTCCGATGATGCGAGTTCTGTGGGACTGTGGCGGGGTGCAGGAGGAAACTTGGGAGCCAGAGGCTACGATGGAAACGAGGTTCCAGAAGTGGTTCCAGAAGCAAGCTGCGGCTTGAATTCCATCGAGAGGTTCCAGTTTCGGTTATAGTTGTATGCTGTGTGTGTTTCATTTTGTATTTCCGTTGTGTTGAACGATGTTACATTATGATGTGTAATAAGATGAGTATTTCGTATTACTGGTGACTTTGGGAGTCACGGCTTTGCATTACGTTTGGGGTAAAAAGCGTTAATGCAAGAGAGTGATAAGATGGATGATCCTATTGCTGTTGTGAGCGTTGCGTGTTTTCAGTTAAGCTTGTTCGGGAAAATGAGTCAAGTGACGAGACCGGGTTATTTCACCTAGCTGTTCTATGTGGTGGGTCGGATTGCAGGCGTATGGTTCTTGTTTGTTTTATTATGTTTGTATTGATGACCTACTGCAGAGAGTTGTTGGGTGTTAGAGGTAGCCTAGTCATAGTCGTCTTGGCAAGTTTTTCTAAAGCGAGCCGACACTGAAGGGTGCGCAAGGGCGGTGCGATGGCCGGGTTATTGGTTATGCACGCCAGATATTCCACTTGCGGAATATGGGTGATGTCGGTGTTGCCTTGCGAGGATTTACACGGATCACATGAGGTAATTCAGTCGAGATTCTTATAGATGTGTGACTTATTGCTCGTTGAGATGACTGGTTCCTCTGGTGCCGATAGCTCGCAGGACTGTGTGTCTTGGGAGTGTGAGTGGCGATGTACCCAGACTCGGGATGTTTATAGCCTAGAGTGATACGTGATACCGTGGATTCGTAAAGCGTATGTCCTAGACGTAGGATATATTCCCTAGAATTTAGTGGTATGGGGTATTGAGACTCTTTCGGGTTATACTACCGAGTGGAGTGGTACGGCAGATACCCAGAACTTGGAGATGATGCGGTGTCTTGGGTGCTGTTGTATGGTTGATACCTTACGAGGTATGGTAGATATCCTGCGGGATATGGCAGATACCCAGAACTCGGAGATGCTGCGGTGTCTTGGGTGTTGTGGTATGGTTGATACCTTGCGAGGTATGGTGGATATCCTGCGGGATATGGATGACGCTCGGAACTCGGAGATGCTGCGGTGTCTTGAGTGATGGGGTTTGCGTGTGTTTAAGCAATAAGTACATATGATGCCGCGGTGTCATAAGCATAGGGATTGAGTGGGAAACCTCGGAGGTTGGTATTGGACCTCGTGTGAGTGTTGAGATGGCCGGGTTGGCCAAGGTTTATTTCATTGTTGCGACGATTATTTCATTGGAGATGAACGGTTCATGATAGATGAACGGTAACGAAGATTCGAGGACGAATCTAAGTTAGTGGGGAAGAATTGTATAGTCCGCGTTCCGGAAGAATTGATTATTGAGGAAAAATAATTAATTCGGGTTTGTTTCGGGGGTGGTATCGATCGATACTGGCCTGTATCGATCGACACCAATCGGGTTTTTCCCCTTGTTGTCTTCTCCTCTTCTCTTCTTTCGGGTATAAAATCCTATCTTTTGGATAAGATCACAGTAAGATCAGAAGGGTCGCGAGAGAGAGAGAATGAGAGAGAGAGAAGGAGAGAGAGAGAGAGAAAGAAGAGCTTGGCGAAGCTTGGATCTTGCGAGATCGAGAGAGTTTGAGCTTGGGAGAAGCTTGGGAGAAGCTTGAAGAAGAGGTTGGAAGAGCTTGGTTTTGGCGGGAGCTTGTGAGAAGAGAGGAAGATCTTCTTGAGCTTGGGGAAGTCGTCCTAGAGCTAGATTCAGCTGACCTATGGTGAGTTGTGACCAAAGGTTAGCAAGTAAGCTTGTGTGGTGCTTTGTTAAGCTTGATTGATGAGTTTTATGGCTTGTATGCTTGTGAATCGCATGGGAGTATCGATCGATACCATGTGAGTATCGATCGATACCATGTGAGTATCGATCGATACCATGTGAGTATCGATCGATACCCGTCCCTTGGCGGTGGTCTCGTGTTGTGTTTGTATCGATCGATACCAGGTGTGGTTTTTAGTATCGATCGATACCAGTCCCTTGTCGGGAGTCGTGTGTTGTTTGGGTATCGATCGACACTAAGGGAGTATCGATCGATACCAGTTGTGTTTGTGTGCTGAAAGTTTTAACTCTTGATAATTGTTAATTAATAATTGTTGTTGATTGTGCTTATTGGTAGCTGGTTGTTGGGATGATCAATCTCACTCAGCATTTGGTTAGCCAAATGTTGATGCATCACTTTTGTCGATGCAGGTAAAGATATGGCGTGATCGTGGAATCGAGGCAGTGAAGAGGGGATGATTAGGACCCGGGGTTTGCTTCTGTTGTTTGGGTGTCGATCGACACTAGGGGAGTATCGATAGATACCAGTTGTTTTTACTGTTATAAAATTGTTAGCTTGTGTAAGCTGTAGTACATGTGCTGTATCGTTTAATTATTATTGTTTAATTATTGCTGCAAAAAAAAAAATGCGGTCCTTTCACATGTAGTCTCGAATAAGGGAGTGTCCGTAGATCTAGAAAAGATCAAGGCGATCGCGGATTGGCCTAGACCTGTGAATGCCTCGGAAATAAGAAGCTTCCTCGGGTTAGTAGGGTATTACCGACGTTTTGTTAAGGGTTTTGCAAGCATGGCTCAGCCAATGACACGGCTAACTGGGAAGGATGTACCGTTTGTGTGGTCGGCTGACTGTGTGAAGTGTTTTGCTAAGTTGAAGGAAATGCGTACGAGTACGCCGGTTTTAACTTTGCCTGAACCGGATCAGCCTTATGTGGTTTACACAGATGCATCACGGATGGGCTTGGGATGCGTTCTGATGCAGCAAGGAAAGGTAATAGCTTACGCTTCAAGACAGTTGAGGAAGCATGAGCAGAATTATCCTACTCACGATCTAGAGATGGCTGCGGTAGTGTTTGCGTTGAAGATTTGGCGATCTTATTTATACGGTGGGAAAGTTCAAGTTTTCACGGATCACAAGAGCCTGAAGTACATATTCACTCAGCCGGAGTTCAACATGAGGCAGCGTAGGTGGATGGAGTTTGTGGCCGATTATGATCTGGATATTGCCTACCATCCGGGAAAGGCAAATCTTGTTGCGGATGCACTTAGCCGGAAGAGAGTAGCCGCATCTGCCGAAAAAGATATGGAAGGATTGGTCAGTATGGTGGGGACCTTACGGTTGGCAGCTTTGACTGACGAGGTGGAACCATTGGGTTTAGGTGCAGCAGATCAGGCGGATTTGTTATGTCGGGTACGTTTGGCTCAGCAGAAAGATGAGATTCTCATGAAGTCGGCAAAGAATGATAATACGAAGTAACAGACTTCAAACAATGGGATGATTTTGGTTAATGGCCGTGTGTGTGTTCCAAATGACAAGGAACTAAGGGAGGAAATTCTTAAGGAAGCGCACCATTCTTTGTTTGCGATTCACCCGGGATCGACCAAGATGTATCGAGATCTGAAACGGTACTACCATTGGGTTGGGCTGAAACGAGATGTGGCTAAGTGGGTTGCTGGTTGTCAGACTTGCCAGATGGTAAAGATTGAACATCAGGTTCCGAGTGGGCTGTTGCAAAGTTTACCGATTCCAGAATGGAAATGGGACATGATCACAATGGATTTTGTGACCGGATTGCCAAAGTGTGGCAACATGGATTCGATTTGGGTCATAGTCGATAGATTGACTAAGTCTGCTCATTTCCTTGCAATCAACAAACAAGACAAGGCTGAGGGATTAGCAAAGTTATATGTGGAGCAGATCGTTAAGTTGCATGGGGTGCCGGCGAGTATAGTTTCTGATCGTGACTCGCGTTTTGCATCGGTTTTCTGAAAGGAACTTCAAAAACGTTTTGGGACAAGAGTTCACATGAGTACAGCCTATCATCCGCAGATAGATGGACAGTCCGAGAGAACAATCAGGACACTTGAGGACTTGTTGCGAGCTTGTGTTCTGGATTGGGGCGGTAGATGGAAGGATTACTTGCCTTTGGCGGAGTTTTCTTATAATAATAGCTATCACGCTAGTATTGGGATGTCACCGTTTGAAGCGTTGTATGGACGGCCGTGTCGTACACCGCTTTGTTGGACCCAAGTGGGGGAGCGGAGTATTTTTGGTCGAGACTTTGTGGAAGAAACGACCGAGAGAATCAGAGTGTTGAAGCTTAAGATGAAAGAAGCTCAGAACCGGCAAAAGAGTTATGCTGATAAGCGCCTAAAGGAATTGGAATTCCAAGTAGATGTTCTGGTTTACGTCAAGATGGTTATCAACAAGAGTAAAGACCGAGCTGCGTTATCTGGGAAACTGAAACCAAGGTACATGGGACCGTACAAGATTCTGGAAAGGATCGGAGCAGTGGCTTATAAGTTGGAATTGCCACAAGTGTTAGAAGCATTTCATAATGTTTTCCACGTTTCCTTTGTAAGGAAGTGCGTGACTCATGGGGAAATAGTCACCGCGGATCCACCACCGGACTTGCAAGAAAATTGGACTATTGAGGGAAGGCCAGTTCGGATTGTGGGAAAAAGAGTGAAACAGGCTGGTCGAAAGAAGATTAAAATGATCCAAGTGGTTTGGGATTGTGAAGGGGAAGAAGATACGACTTGGCATCCAGAAGAACGGATGAAAGAAAAGTTTCCTAAGTGGTTTGAGAAGCAACCAAAGTTAAAAGAAAAGCCGAAGAAGAAGAAAGATTCGAGGACGAATCTAGTCATAAGTGGGGGAGAGTTGTAACGCCTGTGTTCCGCAATTCTGCCAAACGAGGGAATTTGGCTAAGGCATAATTGAGTTTAGCCTAGAAGAATTGGAAAGAAGGCAAGTGTTTGTGGGAAATTGAGTTTAGCCGAGGAAATTCAATCAGATCGGGTGATTTCCAAACTGATTAAGTTTTAGCTGAGCTAAAAATCAGCTGGCCGTAAATTTCGGGAATTTAGCCGAGCTAAATTCAGCTGGCCGAATTTTTCGGGACTTGGTCGGATTTCAGACAAGCTGGTGAATAATTATCGGGGAGGATTAATTTTCCCGGGGAAGTTTTTCAGATCTGCGTGAGCGGTTATCGGCTTATGCGTATTTTTGGTATACGCGGAAACGGTTTTAGCCGAGAGACTTTATAAAAATGTAACCGTATTACATTTTTAGCCGAGAAAATGTATAAAAATATAAATGCGGCAGTTTGGAGCGGTTACTCGGGGAAAAAGGTACGCGTGTGAACAGTTACGGCTTTTGGGTTGATCAAAATAACCGCGGGGCGGTTATTTGCGGATTAAAAGGGGACTTTGATCTATTTTAATCAAATTCTGGGCTCATTTTCTCCTTTTTACGCGACCAAAGAACTTAGAAAGATCGAGGGGAAATATCTGAGAGAACTATCGAGGGAAATTCGATTATTTCAGAGGGAATCCGATTTTTAGCCGAGGGAGAATTCAGATTATCCGAGAAAATTGATCGTGAAGAGTTTTAGCCGAGCGAGACTTCAGTTTATCCGAGGAAAGTTGATCGCGAGGAGTTTTTAACCGAGAGAGAATCTATTCCGATTCCGAGGAAGAAATTCTTGCGGAGAGAAAGAGATTGTCTGTTCGATCCGAATCGAATCCGAAGGAAACGAAGGTGAGTTCGTGACCGTGGCCTTAAGTCTGATCGTTTCTTGAGTAGATTCTATTCTGTTTGTCTGATGAATACGATGTTTATCATATATTCATGTTCTGTTGGCTATCCGTGGGATTATGTACCTTATTGGCGAACTAGACTGAGTTTTAGCCGGTGAATGTATATAATGTCGGCTAGGTTCTGTTTTCTGATAAGCATCTGATTGATTCTGATCTATGTCTTGATACGATTTCATGCTTTGGCTAAGTGAGACGGGATGACCGTTCTCACTAAGCATTTCTGTTGCTTATGCCTCCTTTTTGGATGCAGATTCTGATTGTAGCCGAGACGGTACATATGATGGTTGATCAGTTCGCTGGACAAGGGCTGGGAATGGGCGGATGGTTAGGATGTGTTTATGGTCTAGTTTACATTTTGTAGTAGCTTATATGCATACTTAACAAATGTGCTAGAACCTCGTTTGTATTAATTCAAGTAATATGTTTTAATTCAAGTTTTCTGTATTAATCTACTTATGCTCGAAAATGACTAAGTCTAGCTGAACCAAACGCGAAAATGTTAAGGAAAGGTAGAAACTAATCCGGCTAAAAATTTAAAAAGTTGGCTAAAATTGAGAAAATCGGATTAGGGTCTTACAAGTTGGTATCAGAGCGCGGTCGGTTCTAGGACAGAGTCTAGCATAAGTGGGTTAGTGGGAATACCATCCTTCCAGCGCCTTGTCTCGCGGTAAGTCTGATTTTTTTCTGTATGGTTGCCTACGTTAGTTTGCCGGCTAACTTAGAATTTTCTGATCTCGTCATTGCAGATGGCAAGAGGTAACCGTAAGAGGCGAGTTGATGATGAGTCTGGTGTGAACAACGATGGGGAAAATCCTGTTGAGGAAATGGCCGAGAATACGGCAAACGGTGTTGCCGCTCCTGTTGGTCTGGAAGGAGTGTTGGGCTTACTGACCCAAGCGTTAGCAAGACTGCCCATTGTTGCGGCTGCCTGATATATCATGGTTTTTACCCTGTTTGAGCCATGATATAAGTCCTTTTATAGAGTCTTTTATAGTATTTTGGAGTCTTTTAGAGTCTTTTGCAGGTTTTAGCACATTTGGAGTATTCTTGGAGATATTGGAGTTTATGGAGCATTCTGGAGCGAAACTGAAGTCTGTTGGCTAAAGTACCCGAATTCACGTCAAGTATCGATCGATACCCCCTGGTATCGATCGATACCCATCGAAGCAGATTTCAAAGTCGCGACTTAATGAAGTTTGAAGAATTGCAAAAAGTGCCCAGAAGTTTCTGATAATTACAAGAAGACCCCAAGTCGTGTTTTAGGTTATAAATAGGAGTTTTAAGCCATCTGTTTAGGCTATGCCTTTTTATGCTTTTATTTCTGTTTTTACTTTGGTTTTAGAGAAACAAGTCTGATTTCCCTTCGTCCGAGATCAGATCTCTAAACCTTGTTATTATCCTATTGATGATTTATTCAAACATGTTGATTGTTTCATTCTCCATGTCTGAGTAGATCCACCTTAGGTTTAGGGTTTTCTCATAAGGGTTTTCTTTGAATGCTAGGTTAATTATCTTATTAGGATTCACCATCTGAATTATAGTTCTTCACCTTAGGTTGTGTTCATAGCTAATTCTAGGTTGATAAATCTGGAACTTAGATCTTAGGATAATTGATTAGGCACGAGAGTGCGATTAATTACCTGATAGAACCTAGGTGAGCAAATTGATTATTCGCAAAGAGATTTGGTTTAATTGATTTGTGAACATATCAAACCTGATATTAAAGCTGATTTAGAATTTAGGATTCGCAAAGAGATTTGGAATTCCTAGGATTTAGATTTAGATAGTTTTCGCAACGAGAGTTGGTTAGCTATATTTTAGTGATTTGAGTTCAAGAACTGCGCTAAATCTGAATCCTGTTAGTTAGTTTATCTGCATTCATTGATTTCCTGAGATAAACCCTGAGCCTATATTTCCCTGATTGATTTACATCTCGTTTAATTTCTGCATTGCTTTAAATTACATTCGTTTGGCTTAGCGTAATTCGACACTTCATAATCTATTGTGTGATCTCTGTGAGTCTTCTGTGGTTCGACCCCTAGCTATACTATTACAACTGCTTTAGTACTTTAGGGTATTAAATTGAGCATATCACTGCCCCTGTGGCACCACCGCCTGTTGTGATTCCTCCCGTTGTGGAAGTGGAGGAAGTTGTCAACGCGAGAGTTCCATCTTACCTAAAGATGATGGAACACATGCAGAAGTTGGGAACAAAGTTTTTCTCCGGTGGAACGAAGCCCATTGAGGCGGATGGCTGGATTGATCGATTGGAGAGAAACTTTGAGTCCATACGCTGTCCTGATCTGTACAAGAAGGACCTTGCCGTGCACTACCTGGAAAGTGACGCGCATACCTGGTGGCGTGGTGCGCAACCGAGGGACGCAGTGAGCACGTGGGCTGACTTCTGTGATCTGTTCCGTGCTAAGTACTTCCCGCCGGAAGCTCGTGATCGTTTGGAAGGAGCTTTCCTTGATCTGCGTCAAGGGGCAAAATCAGTGCGGGAATACGAGGCGGAATTTAATAATCTGAAGAAGTATGCTGGCCGTGAAATGGGAAGCGAGGGGAATCAGATTAAGCGGTTTATGCGTGGGTTAAGGATTGATATCCGTAAGCATTGTCAAATCCGTGACTATGGCACCTTTCAGGAGCTGGTGGAAAAAGCGGCTCAGTTAGAGTCTACTTCGGCTGAGGAAGCCAGACTTGTTGGTATTGCTGGTGGGCAAAGGAAGAGTGTTCCTTCGGGAAAACCACCTGTGAGTCGCAACGCAGGAATGGCCGTCGTGAAGGGGAATTCTGGTACTAGTTGTCGTGCGACGGGTGCTTGTTTCCGCTGTGGAAACTTGGATCACAAAGTCCGTGATTGTCCTGAGGAGGATCGTAGGGGAGAAAGAGTCTGTTATCAGTGTGGAGAAGCTGGACACTTCAAGCCGATGAGTTTTAACTCTTGATAATTGTTACCAGTTGCGTTTGTGTGCTGAAAGTTTTAACTCTTGATAATTGTTAATTAATAATTATTGTTGATTGTGCTTATTGGTAGCCTGTTGTTGGGATGATCAATCTCACTCAGCATTTGGTTAGCCAAATGTTGATGCATCACTTTTGTCGATGCAGGTAAAGATATGGCGTGATCGTGGAATCGAGGCAGTGAAGAGGGGATGATTAGGACCCGGGGTTTGCTTATGTCGTTTGGGTATCGATCGACACTAGGGGAGTATCGATCGATACCAGTTGTTTTTACTGTTATAAAATCGTTAGCTTGTGTAAGCTGTAGTTGTAATGCCCGTGTCCGGAAGAATTGATTATTGGAGTGAAATAATCAATTAGGGCTGTTCCGGGGCCAGTATCGATCGATACCGGCCAGTATCGATCGATACCAGCCGGGTTTTCTCGTGGTTATCTTCTTCTTCTTTCTTCTTTCGAGTATAAAAGGATACCTTTTGGAAGATAAGACCATAGAAAGGTCGAGAAAGGTCGAGAAAGAAAGAGAGAGAGAGAGAGAAGGAGAGAAAGTGAGAAGAAGCTTTGCGAAGCGTAGATCTTGCGAGATCAAGGAGTTTGAGCTTGGCGAGAAGCTCGGAGAAGAGGTTGGAGACCTTGGTTTTGGGCGAGAAGTGAGGGAGATCGATCTTGATTGGGAAGGTCGTTTTGGAGCTCGTTTCAGCCGTTTTAAGGTGAGTTGTGACCAAAGGTAATCAATTAAGCTGGTGTGATTCCTTGTTAAGCTTGATTGGTGGTTTTGGTGGTTTGTATGGATGATTCCTGTGTTAGGTCTCGTGGGTATCGACCGATACTAGATGAGTATCGATCGATACGAGTCTCTTGTGGATAGACTCGAGTGTGTTGTATCGATCGATACTAGGGTTGTGTTTGGGTGTCGATCGATACTAGGCCCTTGTCGGGTGACGCGTGTTGTTTGGGCATCGATCGACACCATGGGGGTATCGATCGATACCGGTTGCTTTTGTGATGAGTGTTGTAATTAATAATTGATAATTAATATTGTTAATTGTTAATTGGTGGCCTGTTGTTGGGATGATCAATCTCACTCAGCATTTGGTTAGCCAAATGTTGATGCATCACTTTTGTCGATGCAGGTAAAGATGTGGCGTGATCGTGGAATTGAGGCGGCGAAGAAGGGATGTTTAGGACCCGGGGCTGTTGCATGTGTAGGGTAGTTGCCCTCATGCTTCCGCAGCTGCCGCGAAGCATAGGCAATAACCTTTCCCCGCTGCATCAACACACAACCAAGACCCACTCCCGACGCATCGGTGTACACCACGTAAGGCTCGCCCGACACTGGCAACGCCAATACTGGAGTACTAGTCAACATGGCCTTTAGTTCCGCGAAACTCTCCTCACACTCCGAGGACCACACAAAAGGAACATCCTTTCCCGTCAGCTTCGTCATAGGCTTGGCCAGACTCGCGAAACCCTTGACGAACCGCCGATAATACCCTGCTAACCCGAGAAAACTCCGAATCTCAGTAGCATTCCTCGGCCTCGGCCAAGTACTAACGACCTGGATCTTCTCCGGATCTACCGATACTCCCTCCGCAGAGACAATGTGACCCAGAAAACCGACATCCCGCTGCCAGAAGCTACACTTGCTCAACTTAGCAAATAACTTATGTTCCCGCAGCTTCGAAAGAACCACACGCAGATGCACCTCATGCTCCTCCCGGTTCCTCGAATAAACAAAGATATCATCGATAAAAATGATCACGAACTCGTCTAGATACTCCTGGAAAACGCGGTTCATCAATCTCATAAATGCAGCCGGTGCATTCGTCAACCCAAATGGCATCACCACAAACTCGTATTGGCCATAACGAGATCTGAAAGCCGTTTTCCGAATATCTACCTCATCGATGGGAATCTGATGATATCCCGACGCCAAGTCAATCTTGGAGAACCAAGTAGCCCCTCTTAACTGATCCAACAGCTCATCAATCCGAGGAAGAGGATACCTGTCCTTCACTGTGACTCGGTTAAGTCCCCGATAATCAATACACAACCGAAAACTCCCGTCCTTCTTCTTCACGAACAACACTGGCGCTCCCCACGGTAAAGAACTCGGGCGAATAAACCCCTTCTTCAACAACTCCGCCAGCTGCTTCTTCATCTCTGCCATCTCTGCGGGAGCCATCCTATAAGGAGCCCTGGATATCGGTGCCGTCCCTGGTTCCAACTCGATCGTGAAGGGAGCCGACCTAGACGGTGGCAACCCCTGCAACGACTGGAACACATCCTGGAACTCACAAACCACCCGAACATCCTGCACCCTAGCCTCTCCGACGGCCTCCGGCAAGGAAATGGTAGCCAAATACGCCTCGCAACCCCTCTCGATCAGACGCTCTGCGTGCACAACCGAGATCACGAGACTCCCGGAAGTCGGTCTCACACCCTGATACACCCACTTCCCTTTTCCATGGTCGAACTTGACTCACCCTCGGTGACAGTCCAGATGCACTCTGAACTTCCCGAGCCAATCCATGCCCAAGATGACATCGTACAGCTCCACGGAGCAGATAATCAAATCGGCAGGCATGGACTCTCCTTCTACCTGAACATCCACGTCTCGCACCCGACCGTGAATTCTCAGGAGCTTCCCTCCGGCAACCTCCACGAAACCCAAACTCACACCGGGCTTGCTTCGAAAATTAGCCTTCTCGGCCAATTCCGGGGAAACGAAGCAATGCGATGCTCCCTTGTCAAACAACACATGACACTCTACACCCCCAACACACAAGGTCCCTGCACTTGCACATGTGCCGAGAACCTTAACACCCCGAAAAGCACGACATTCCCCAACACAGAATTAAACTTAGATGAGTCTAAGAAAATACCTGTGATCGGCCTGGAAGTCGGCTCTCCGGACTCGGCGATGGAGTACACTCGAGGCGCAGATGCCACCTGCCGGACGGGCTGCACCACCGTGGTCTCACTCTGCCGCAACTGGGGACACTGTGGCCTGATGTGACCCGCCTCCTTGCAGTGATATCACACTCGAGAATCCACTCGCGCTCCGCCCTTCTGAGGAGAGTTCGCCACTCGGTGATCCATGCTCCCACAACCAAAGCAACCCGGACCACCCCGACTACCTCCACAAAATCCGCCCAAGCCATCGCGGCCTGAACTCTCCGTGCTGCCACACCCCTCCACCAGAGATGCGCATCACCCTCCAGATAATGGACCGCAATGTCCACTCGGTATCCCGCGGGACACCTACTCGAGAGGAAATTCCTCTCTACTCTCCACAACCACGCATCCGCGTCCTCAGGATTAGCACCTCCAGAGAAGAACCCCGTGCCAATCCTCTGCATCTGCTCCATCATCCTAAGTTGAATGGGATCTCCTCCGCAACCGCAGCTGCCACATGAGGCTGAGCCTCCACAACCGCCGGGACCACTGGAGCCTGAGCCGGTACCCTCTCTGGTAACCGCTCCAACAACCTCGTCAACAGATCCGCTATGCGATCATCTCGGGCCCGAGCATCACCCGCTGCTACACCCGCATCACCCGCTGGAACACCAGCCACACCCTCAGACCCAACTTGACTCGCACGCGACTCCTCGACCTGCTCCTCCAGCACACGACCACGACCTCTACCACGGCCACGACCTCTACCTCGCCCTATAGCCATCTGCACACGTGCAGAAGCACAAGCTAAGAGAACGAAAACAATCATCACAATAAAGATACTCACCGTGGAATCTCACAAGGCTCAAAGAAGATGATTCTAAGACCCCACACAACACCCAATTCATTCTAGAACCACCTAGGCTCCTAGAACCGTATGGGCTCTGATACCAAAATTGAAAGGACCACATTTTTTTTTTTTTTTTTT
>PKML01075072.1:0-135694 GCA_002933935.1 Eutrema yunnanense
TATTAAAAACACATCAAACGAAAGCCAAAGAACAAATAACGAAAGACAAAGAAAAAGTGGTTGGATATGACCTTCTCGGGGATTTGGTATAAAAGAGTCGGGTATTGTAGGGGTATATATAGCCTCATGAAGACGCTAGGGTTTTGAAAATAATTTCCATTTTAAAATAAAAATCAGTAAAGATAAATATAGAAAATATTGAAGTATATCATATATACGGTAATCATGAAAAAAAAATCGGTCTTTTGTCTATTGGGGTGGGGCCCACGGGTTTGGACTCAAATTGACATGCCTAACAGGAGCACATCGGTCCTTTGTCTTTTGATTATTTTCTTACATTACTGTTTTAGTAATGATTTTGTTTGATGTAACGCGACTTGAGGCTTCAAATCTATTCGTGCACATTCTTCATGTTTGTTTCTTTTTATCGATATCACTGTTTAATTTTCGAATATATTTTCAAATATATTTGTTTTGGACCTTAACAAAATAAAAAATATAAGACGTTTTTTACAAATTAATTCATATAAAAGAAGTGATATTGGTTGCCTTTAATCTCATACCTTATACCCAGTGAAGGAGCCGCCATTGCTCACATGTTCATAATTGATTAATTATGAGTAACTAAATCTTAATACAATACATCTTTAGTTAATTTCTTCTGTGTCTTCATACGGGTTTCGCAATAATTGATCGTGGATTTTTCGTGTTTAAATTTTTGTTAGAAAACATATTTTGGTTTATTGGTTTTTAATAGATGTCTGTAAGATCATGTTAACATTTGTATTCTTAGACATTGTGTCTCAACCTACGTCTATCGAAACATCAAATGACATAACTTACAGAAATTATATTTTTTGTGTTTCCTTTTGGTTGCGCCTAATTTGTTAACATTTGTATGGTCTTTCTATTCTTTTTCTTCTTCCACCGAATTGGTAGGTACATTCATGATCTTAAAGACATATATTTGTTTTGTAAATAATTTTCAGATTCTATGTTCGATAATATAACTTTGTCATACTTTGAAGCCCGCACATGGTGCGGGCCATATCACTAGTTTTTATTTATGTTTTTAGTATGACACAATATGATTTTGAGATGGACAACGATTCTAGGGTTTTTAGTATGACACAATAGAAAAGGTGATTTAGCTCATTCTCTTATAATGCTTTAAGTGATTAGTTCCTTGATTTCGGACACTAAATTCGTATTAATATCCATGATTCGTGTGTTTCGGTGAGCTGGTTTGAAAATCTATGGACCTTGCAAGATGATGGGCTTGCAAGGTGACTGGCAGCAAATGAGCTTCTTAATGGCTTGTTAATAGCCCAACTCGAGTGGATTTGGCCCAATGGGCCGGATCTCGTGATGAGATCCAACACCAACAGATTTAGTCTTAGTCTCATGAACACCGATATGATACACTTTTTCTTTTTAATGATTATTCAATACTCAAGTCAGTTAGTAACATGTTACAACTAGTAGCTGAAGAAACGAGTACTCTAAAAAAAATAGATTTAGTAGATGAATTTAGATCGGTTATAGTTATAGTATGAGATTCGAATGTTATGAGAGATTTTATCATGTCTAAAACACAACAGTTATGTTGAGCTTGTATATACCACTCCATGAAGCACTTCGGTCCGTGAAGAAATTATTGAAGGAATCCGGTTTAATTCACTCCACTCAAAAGATGAGTGTTGTTCATGATTAACCTAGAACCCGGAGAAGAAGCTTTGCTGATAATCTAAAGCAGCTAGTATCTGCTACACCAGAATTTGGCAAAACCGGGATGTAAAGGTACTAATTTCAACTAGACCTAATTGATACTTTCTGTTTATAGACTCACTCACTTCTTATGAGTTTTAATGCCATTCATTTATCACATAAGCATAGAGAACCACACCACGCTTATCAAAATCAAATATATACTTGGGAGACACCACATAAAGCACAAAACACAAACCAGAAATCACATCAGACTCTTTACATTTACACGTACATACTGACATACATGTCTTAATTAGGAGCTTCCTTGTCTCTCAGTCATGTCTTACCTTTTGTGTTTCTGATGCTAACCGGTCCCATCGTCCCCACCACCATTTCCTCCGTTGCCACCCCAATTGTCATAGTTTTGCCTCGGAATGTTATGGTGATTGTCTACTCCTATTGCTGATGGAATGACGGATTTGTCCTTTTGAACATGGTGAAGCCTCTGGTCTTTGCCGTGTATCCCTCTCCCTCCTCCCTCCACGGTGAAAGAGCTCATAACCACCATTATTACCACCACCACCACCAAGACAGGCCTTGTCTGAATTTGCATTTTTGTTTTGTTTTGTGTTGTTTCTTGCAATGTCTTTGTCCTTTTTATAGAATTGAGAAGGAAGTTTTAGGGTAATCTCTTACAACTGTTTTCTGTGTGTGTTCCACTAGGAAAAGACAAAACTAAAGATTGATTGATGAGCCTTTAAGTGATGTGATTGTTTTGTTGTGGCTTGTGACGATGATACAAAAAAATCAAAAGAATAATAATCACTCGTCCAAATAGGAAAGTTCCACCGTTAGAGTGGTGGAGAAGACATAAGACCACCCACATTGGAAGACCTGTGTCTTCCGGAAGACACAATGTCTTTCCCAAAAGTGATGACGTGTCACGACAATAAAAAATCAATTTAAAAAAAAAAAAAAAAAAAAAGCTGAATACACACATTTTGTCTCCAATGTGGGTGGTGGTCTAAGAATCATCAAGAAGAAGTGGGTTAGTTGCCCGAATAGGAAACTTCCACCATTTATAATGGATCACCTTTTGTATAAATTATTTCTTGCTTGTGTAATTAAAAGTCAATGGGATGGTAACAACTTGTCAAAAGTAAAATTTTCTAAACAATGATCAAGATGATGATGTTCATTCAATTATTTCATTTTTCTTCCAATGATCAAGAGCATGCAACAATTTCGAGACAACTGTCTCTACTTCCGAATATTTTACATCGTAGTCCTACAAATGGGTCCAAGATTTGCTATGGCAAAATGATCAATCACAAATAATTCAACTCACAACAAAAGATTCGGTAGAGCCCCAAATCACAGAAACAAAGCCAACCATCATGCATTGGGCCTTTGTTGGGCTGGTTGAAGCTCATAATAAGCACGATGGGCTTGCTGCTTGAGGCATGTTTAGTAAGCTGAAAAATTACTGATGCTTCAATTCACTTTCCCAAATGAAATCTCAACCACGGATTCTTAATCAGAAATCGTTGATATCCCTAAATTTTCAGAGGAATCTGTAAATGGCTATTAAATTAAGCTCTTCGAGAAAATTTTAAATGAAATTAAATGTATCTCTCAACTCCTTAATTAGAGGATAACCATGTGAGTGTCTTCGTCTCTCTCAATATTAATACGTTTTGTTTATATTTTAAATTTTAAATTGATAACAACTGTTGTGACACTCTTTTGACTTGGTTCTTCTTCGCACATTGCATCACATGCCTTGAAGCTTAAGTTTCGCTTTGTCTCTTAAACTATAAAATGACTTTGAACCATTTCTAATTTGTTTTGTGTTTTCTTCATTTGATCTTTGCATTCAATGACTTCCTCAAAGTCAATGGTCTTTGGCTTAACATGGATGCTAATGATGATGATGCAGGATTGTAGAAGCTGCACTGAAAGTGAAAGGCAGGGTTTGTTAGAGCTCAAGGCCTATTTACTCTCCTTCAGTAATGATCTTCAGCCTGACATTCTTCGAGGATGGAGGACGACTAGTAGTAATCGCTCTTGTTGCAGTTGGAGAAGAATCAAATGCGACCTCAACAACAAACGCGTTATCGGACTCTCCCTTGGCTTCTTATATCCCTCAGGTTATTCCGATACTCCTCCTCTACTGAACCTAACCTTGTTGTATCCTTTTGTGGAGCTTCATAGTCTTAACTTGTCGCTGAGCAGCTTGGGAGGCTGGTTCGACGAAAGACAAGGTCTGTGTATAGGTTTTCATTCTTTCTTGTTGTGCCAATTATTCCTCTATTATTAGTGTAAAAGTCATTGTTGTTTCTACAGGTTATAAGAGCCTTGGAAGATTCAGACACCTTGAGATTTTGGATCTCAGTTACAATTTTTTCGACAGCAGTGTCTTTCCATTCTTGAATGAGGCTGCGTCGCTCAAGATCTTGATTCTTGGTGGCAACTATATTGAGGGTGGCTTTCCTGTGAACGGTGGTTAAGTCAATATTTACTGATGCCCTTGACATTGAAAATCATTTTCACTTCGTTTCTGATATTTCTTACTTTTGGCACAGAACTGATTTGGAAGTACTAGATCTAAAGCTCAACAATTTCAGCGGCTGTTTACCAGGAAAAGGTAGTTTTTTTTACTATGATCCTCCATAAACACTATATGTTTCTTGTAACACAATCTACAGTCACATCTTTTTGGCACTTTGAGTGTCTCCATTTTGATCTTGATACGCTATGTGCCATGATAGTAATCACTTAACGGGGTCATCTTGCATATTTTTGTTCGTGGCAGAGCTCACAAATCTGCAGAATCTCAAAGCGTTGGATCTAAGTGAGAATCTATTCTCTGGTTCACTGCAAATGCAAGGCAAGTAGTGACATATGTTCCGTTTTTTAAAGTAGAAAACTTGTCTCAGCTTTTAGTGTATATAAGCCTTGATATTTCTCTGTCACTTCAGGAATTTGCGGCTTAGAGCAGTTGCTAGAGAGTCAAAACAGATTTGTTGGTGAAATCCCTCTCTGTTTTTCGAGCTTCTTCAAACTCCGAGTTCTTGATATATCATCGAATTACCTAAGTGGGAAGCTTCCATCTTTCATCAGTAACTTCAAATCCATGGAATATTTATCGCTACACGATAACAACTTCGAAGGCTTGTTTTCTGTGGATTTGATCGCTACATTGACAGAGCTCAAGGTTTTCAAGCTCTCTTCCAGGTCTAGTATGCTGCAATTAGTAGAGACTAATGTTTCCACTGCCCTGCAATCTCAGCTAAGGAGTCTCACATTGTCAAACTGCAACCTGGGAAAAATTCCCGGTTTTCTCTGGTATCAGAAGGAAATGCGGGTGATCGATCTATCGAGCAATACGCTATCCGGAGTGTTCCCCACTTGGCTGTTGGAGAATAACACAGAACTCCAGGTTCTGTTGTTTCAGAACAATTCATTCGACACCCTTACACTTCCAAGACTGCACATGTTGCAATTTCTTGATCTTTCAGCTAACAACTTCAAGAACCAACTCCCCAAAGATGTCGGTTTGATACTTCCGAGGTTGAGACATTTGAATCTCTCAAACAACGAGTTTCATGGGAACATGCCTTCCTCTGTGGCGAGAATGGAAGATATCGAGTTTATGGACCTGTCATACAACAACTTCTCAGGGAAACTGCCAAGAAGCCTTTTCACGGGTTGCTATTCATTGAAATGGCTGAAGCTCTCCCACAACAGATTCAGCGGTCCAATTATTCGAAAATCGAGTGACGAGACCTCGTTGATGACTTTGATCATGGACAATAACATGTTTACTGGGAAGATCACAGACAATCTACGCAGCTTAAGGCTCTTGACTGTGATAGACTTATCCAACAACTTCCTCACGGGTACAATTCCAAGATGGTTAGGCAACTTCTTCTTAGACATTCTGAGGATCTCAAATAACTGTTTACAAGGTGCAATTCCACCTTCTCTGTTCAACATGCCGTACCTCTGGCTATTGGACCTTTCTGGAAACTTTATATCTGGTAGCTTACCTCGCCGCTCTGACTCGGATTACGGTTATATCCTGGACTTGCACAACAACAATCTCACTGGATCTATTCCAGACACGTTGTGGAAAGGAATGGTTTTGCTTGATCTGAGAAACAACCGACTTTCTGGAAACATCCCCCGGTTCAGGAGCACCCCGAGCATCGATGTTGTTCTGTTGAGGGGGAATAACTTGACGGGAAAGATTCCCGTCGAGCTATGCGGTTTAACCAACGTAAGAATGTTGGATTTTGCTCACAACAGATTGAATGAGTCCATAGCTTCGTGTCTCACTAATCTATCGTTTGGTTTGGGAGGAGATGGTCATACAGATCCAGCGTGGTACCCAGCGAACATGTTCTCATACTTTATGGAAATAAACACCGAAGCATATTATGAGTCTGTACTTGTGTCAGACCGGTTTGGTCTAGACTACTTAGTAGATTTTAAAGTCCAAGTCGAGTTTGCTGTGAAACAGAGATATGACTCGTACATGAGAGGAACTCTTGACCAGATGTTTGGCCTTGATCTATCGAGCAACGAGTTAAGCGGTAAAATCCCGGAAGAGCTAGGAGATCTTAAGAGAGTACGTTCGTTGAACCTCTCACGGAATTCATTATCTGGTTTCATCCCCGGAAGCTTATCCAACCTGAAAAGCATAGAAAGCTTGGATCTTTCTTTCAACAAGCTACATGGAACCATTCCGTCACAACTCACAATGCTGCAATCTCTTGTCGTGTTTAACGTGTCTTACAACAATCTCTCAGGTGTGATTCCGCAAGGACAACAGTTCAACACTTTTGATGAGAAGAGTTACTTAGGTAATCTTCTTCTATGTGGATCACCCACCAACAGAAGCTGTGGTACTACTATGAGTTCAGGAGAAGAAGAAGAAGAAGACATAGAAGAAGATGAAAGCCTCAATATGGTGGTCTTGTGGTGGAGCGTTGGTGCGACCTATGTAACGGTTTTGATGGGTTTTTCTGTCTTCGTGTGCTTTGATTCTCCGTGGCGTCGAGCATGGTTCCGCCTTGTTGATTCTTTTATCGACAGTGTAAAAGGTGTACTCGGAGTTATCTAGATAAGGTTTGAAAAGGATGAAACCAGAAGTATTTTTCTTGCAAATATTTGATGAATTATCCAATCTTATTGTTGAATGTCTCCATCTCAAAATAATTTCCATAAGATTAACATTTCTTTCAAAGATCTTTATTAAAAACAATACCATAACATTTTATGTAATGTTTCTCTGCACAATTTTTTGATAAGTATTTGAAAAGAAGCCTTAAACCTATAACATAAGAAAAATAATTACAAGGAGCTACATAATATTTCAAACACGAAATATTTGATTGTGAAAGCCATTTTTGTGTTTGTGTGTACACACAAATTGAATTGAATCGAGAGAATGGGATGATGTTTTAATTTTTTTCTCTTGTTCCACAAATATTGATTTTCTAAAAAAATTTATTTATTTTTATTAGTTAATGTTAATAATGATAAATTTTAAGAGATATTAATTGAGATTGTTGAATTATTATTGGTTCATAGTTATGGAAAAGTGTTTAGTGAGAGAAAATAATATATTTATGACTAAATATTAATTGTTTTTTAATTAGTATGAAAATCCTAAAACATTATCCTTTTAGGAACTGAGGGAGTATATGACTTCTCTAGAATTTCTCAAACTCAATATATAAATTTTTATTAATATTCTAAAACTCTCGATATATAATCCGAGTAAAGAGTTCATCGTTTGTATCCTACCAAAAAAAATGATAGTATGAAAATGATATTAAGACAAAAAAAAAGAAAAAATAGTAATAAAAAACATGAGAAGAATGTGGCTATTGCCTAGTGCCTCCCAAAATGAAGCATGTGGGAGAATTAAATAGTTGGTTGGAGAATGGAATGTTGTATGATATTTAATTTAAAAAATCATTTAGAATTTAAAAATAATTAATTTTCTTAAGTGAAATTCTGTATACTACTTCATTTTTAAGTTTTGTTTTCAAACACTACTATATTTTTTTTATGATGAAGTTCTTAAACTTTTTTTTAATATAAAGTTCAAAAAACTTTTTTTTGTTGGTTTTGAAAGTTCTTAGACTTTTAAGAAGGTATCATGCATCATATTGAGAACCCTTTCTTCAACATTTAAAATCATTTATAAACCATTTTTATGAAGCTATTGTTGAATTAATAGACAACAATTTTGGAAATTATTCGGAGTTTGCACAAAAAAAAAGAAGTTATGCAGTAAATAACAGTGATAAAATTATCAACCGCAATTAGTTTTAGCCGATAAATGGTGATGTTTTAATGTTTATCAGATCCGAACTCAGGTTTACTATGTTTGAAAAGAGATGATTTACATTTTTCTACCGTCACAAAAAACAAAGGTTAATCACTTTTGGAAAAACTACAATGGTGAAATTAGTTTAGTTTTTGTCATTAGTTTTTATGGAGTGACGGAATGGCTGAATAACACTCGTGATTTCCAAAAAAGAATTGTTACTGATAATAATTCATGTTTGGTTTCTCTTTATTAATTAATGATTAACAACAAAAAAAAATGCAGTGTGGGAGAAATGGGGTTGATGTTCATAGGACTGTACCTTGTGTTGTGGGCTAAAGGCAAAACAGGATTCTCACAAATTGAGAGTTTTGAGAGTAATCGAGTTCGACTCTAAGAAGCCTCTTTTCATAATATGGTTCTAGTATTATAACAAAGTTTTCTAAAACATAATTTGCTCAATAATACTAGAACAGTGGCCAGAACCATATTCACATTACTGCAAAAAAATCAATCTATGGCTGAAAATATGTTTGAAACAGCATATACTATATACAACAATTTAAAATTTTCCAGAAAAATAAAATAAAAATTCTGAAACCGTGTAAAATTTCTAAAATGAAATAATAATAGAAGGAAACGGGAAAAAGAATGACAGCTAGTAACTGTGGACAGACACATGGGAAAGTCGAATCAAATAATTGTGGTTGTAAGAAGGTATGGCTCCCTCATGACATCTATGATCTATGGCCCCTTTTTCCCCCAAAAAAACAATAAAAGTCAAAATGGTTTTGATCCATAAGATTTTTTTTTAACTATATAGATTTATTATTACCATGAGATTTTAGGCCAAAATCCATAATCTTCATAGGTCCAAAATCATCATATAATATTAATTCCATCTCAAACGTCACTAATATTAACTATATAGAGTTTAAGAGTCGCACACAATCATGCATGCATGATATAAGTACATTATATATATACTCCAACTTAACCCAATCCAATGATGTGATATAAAGCACGTATATACAACATGAATATTTAATATTTTAAAAGTGTGTTATTTAAGACAATTTCTTACTAGATACATGTACATGTAAGAACACAAAATCGTTTGCTTACTAGAAAATAATATTCTAGTCAAGGCCAATTAAATAATTACTCAGCAATGATTCACATACTTAGCAGTACCTATGATTTTTATCAAATAAAAAAAAAATCAAATATCTATTAAGTGTATATTTGTTAATGTTTGACGTATATCAGAGAAAAGATAATCTAAACGGCTATAAAAATCATCTCTCCATCAATATTTAGAATTCCATTAAGGTTTTTAAATCATTCCTGGTCATGAAATGAGACTCGAAAGACAGGTGATATAATATCATAACAGCCTCACGTCACGTTCCCACACTAAATTTCATGCAGAGGAAGCCAGCCTAGTTTAGTTTAGAATGTCCCTCTTTCTTATCTCAAACCAGCTTGACATGTCCCGTGTCTAGTGATATATTATCACTTCGGTCTGGTCCAAAGACTGTTTTTAACTTGATTCGAAATTAAAAAAATATATGAAATACTACGGAAAATAATTTATAAACAAGAAATGATATTTTGTTCTACATAGGCAAATAGCCTGATGATATTGTTTAGTTTGTCTAAGCTTAAAGACTGATCTAAAGTGTTTGAAATTAAAATCATGCTATTTAACAAACAAAAAAACATGATAAAGTACTGAAAATAGTTTATAAACAAAGAAAAATAATATTTTGGTAAGAAAAGAAAACATAGAAGATAAATCTAATAAAACCATATAACTACGACAAATAGCGTAATGATTTGTATTAGTGTTATTGATGTGTCATTAACTGGATTAATGTATTACATGTTGTTGACAACAACAAAATTCTAAAATCAAATCAAACATCAAAAAAACAAAAAAAAATCCGAGATCCATCGGACATAACCCAAAAAAAAAATCCATATTATATTTGAATTAAAACCAGCTCAAAGTCTCCTTTTTTCTGCGTAAAACATTCATTTTGGTTGTAGTTGACACCCCCCAAAAAAGAACATACCATAAGTTCATCTGCTAAAGTGATGTGTAAGAAAGAATGATTGCCCTTCTCTAACTCATCTATTTGGGGGGATGAATCTGAATCCCCATGAATAATTGTTCTGCTCTGTTCTGTTTCCAAATCATATTGGACCCTGCAAAAATTGACACTTCTATATCAATCTACACTTGCAATCCATGCATGCATAATAACCGTTACCCGATTCCCTAGAAAACAAAAACCAGACCTACATTTATAGATATTAGATTATTATCACAAATCCATTCATAGAACCATTAGATAAGAATGATCATAATCAATCTTCAGACGCCGAGAGCATTCACCTTTGACACTATTCATTAAACAAAATAAAAAAAATTAAAAAAAGAAGAGAGATACATGGATATCTCAAATGAGAGAACATATGCATCGGTAGACACCCAAGAGGGTGTCTCAAAAAAAAAAAATTAAAAATTAAGTAATGACGAAAAAAAAAAAAAACTGGACCACTACCCTCGCGCCACGTCAGCGCGAGGATGTCTCAGTTTTTTTTGGGAGTATCTCAAACCAGACACCATGTCTCACTTTTCTCTCCATCTCTCTTACTTTTTTTATTTTTTTTATTTTTTTTTATTCTTGAGACACCCTCAAAACACTACCGATGAAGGTGCTCTAAGTGCATCTGCATTGGGGTGTCTCATTGAGATACCCCATTAAACAAAAAAAAAAAAGTAAGAGAGATGGAGTTTAGAGTGTCTCAAATGAGACACTCTCAACCAAAGTTTGAGACACCCAAAATAAGATGTGGCGATTTTTGATTGGTCCGTTTTTTTTTTTTCATAAATTTTATTATTTAACTAAAAAAATTTATATTTTATTGGTGAGACACTCTCAAGGGTGTGTCATGTTATGATTGGTTCAAAATTTTGTTTTTATAAATTTAATTATTTGACTAAACATTTGGTGAGACCCTTGGCTCTGATCACCCTTTGTCTTTGAGATTATATCACTATCAAATGGATATTGGATTTGTAGCTAGTTCAAGAAGTCACTTAAACTAGAGCCTGCATCAGATCTTATATAATACATGAATCATAAATTTGGGATCACGCTTTGCCCAAGAAAATTTAAACCCATCCCTCTTCTTCATATATCTTATCTTCTCTCTCTATTCTTTCTTTTGTGGGGTATTACAAGTTTTAGCCCCCATGCAATTCAGTTGCAACTTAGAAAAAAAAAAATAACATTTCTTAATTGCAATTGTAATAATGTAGTGCATGTTCGTACAGTTTCAGTTTGATGAGGAAAATAACGAAACCGCACGGGTGATACAAAATGGCAAACAATTATCATAATTTAAAGCCCTCGTGATGGTATCTTATCATTTAGAAAAAGAAAATAAAAACAAACTTGCCCATCTCATATCAAAAACATTACATTTAATGTCACGATGGACTTAAGATTCTTTCTATCTAGCTCTTCATCAATCATACATCTATATATACACTTGTCCTTCACCATTGTACTTGTCATAACAAAACCATCTCTATCTCTATTCATCATTCTTGTTTTGACCTCTCCTTTTATATCCTCAAAATGAAGAACAAGTTCATAAAAGCCTGTGAAAACAAACTGAAAACCATGAAGAGCAAATCCATAGTCATACCATGTTGTTGTACATCATCTTCTTGTGAGAGTTGCTGCGAGAAGGTTTATTGGGGATTCAAGAAAGAAAATGAAGCCATACCTAAAGATGTTCCAAGAGGACATTTGGTAGTGTATGTGGGTGATGATTACAAGAGGTTTGTGATAAAGATGAGCTTGCTTAAACATCCAATCTTCAAGGCATTGCTTGATCAAGCTCAAGATGCTTACGATTTCAGTTCTGACTCATCAAGACTATGGATTCCATGTGATGAAATCACTTTCCTCGATGTTGTTCGTTGCAGTGGCGCTCCTCAGCATCAAAGGAACTGCATTGGCATGTACATCTAAGAATGGAGATACTCATTTGATTTTGATTCATCATCTCTTGTCCTATGTTTCCAGAGAGAATTAATGTTAATTATTGATATAGATAATGTTGTACACTACTTAAGTAAGTGAGAGTTTCGTATTATAATTTACAAGTATCATCTATAATTCTACAGTATTATAAGTATAAGCAAAAGTCACTGAACATGCACATCTACAAATGTTTAAACTCTGATAATGATTGTTTTTCTCTCATACATCTCAAGACAAAATAGCAGAACTTCTAAGACATAATGCTCTGTTCCGTGTCATAGAGCATACTTTGAACTCTTGTCTATATATTGTCAGTGAATCTCGAATTAATCAAATCAGTTTCCAGTTTCTAACAATTGCCTAGCCAGTAGGAATGAACTTGCAGCTATATTATTCTATCATTATCAATGTCAAGGACTCAAGATGTAAGAAGTGTAGTCTTATTTAGCAGAACCAAATAATCAGGAGGAGAAGTTATAAAAATGGCCATGAGATGGATACCATAAAGTTGCCTCTATTCAATCCAAAGAATGCATAGACATTTGTTTAGCATCTAAAAGGAGAAACTCACATAAAAAGGATTCATAATGTTTAGGGAAAAACGGCCAGAAACAAAGTATATTTTGAAGCCATACAAATATATCATAAGTCCTGATCTATCTCTTTTGTCAACTGTGTCGAATCCACAAATGGCAAAATAAAACTAACAAGTTATAAACACGTAATTCATATATATATCATACAAAGTGACACCATTCACATTACAATCATTAACTGGTAAAACACTCAAATTCAAACATATAAAAACAAAAAAAAAACAGCAAAAGCAACAAAACAGAGGAATGCTCTCTTAGCAAATCGGAATCGGAGCTCCGTTCCATTCCTTGAGACAATCCATCAATGGATCAATAATTTTACCTTCACACATTGCAGTAAAAACCTTATCAAACTCTTCTCCGGGAGACACAACCTTTTCTCCGGTCAACAGCTTCGTCCCAAGCTCTTCCCTCACGAACTTGTACAACGGATACGACCGACATTCTTTGATCCTGTTCGGAATCGCTGCGGTTCCGTTACCGTAAGCCGCTCTAGTCGCCTCCACTTCCTTTGGAAGCACCGCCTTGAGCTCCTCCTCAAAAGCTCCGATCTTTTGAAAGATTGAAGTCACTAGGTTCTTCTCGGTCTCACCATTGGATAGAGCGTGATCGACGATGACTTGTCTTAGTTTCTGCATCAGTGGGTACGTGGCGCTACAAGGATCGTCGACGTATGTGAAGACTTGTTCACGATCAACGACTTTAAGCAAGTCTTTCTCGCAGAAGCGTGATGGATGTAGCTCGCCGTTGATTCCAGTGGTTAAGACTTTCTTAGCCACTTGAGAAACTGTGTTCTTCACCGTTTGTCTCAGATTCTCCTCAAGATGTCTAAGGTCAACCGCCTGGCATATAGCGACGAGGAACGTCGTTGACATTAGCTTGAGAATGTCGACAGCTTCGGAGGTTTTGCGAGACGAAATGAGTCCGAGGGAATTCACGTCTTGGTTGTGTTGTTCAGCTGATTGAACATGGCTTGTGACTGGATTCGCCAAGTATTGAAGCTCTGAGCAATAAGAAGCCATGGCGATCTCTGCTCCTTTGAATCCGTAATCCAAGCTTGGGTTGTTCGAAGCTGTTAGATTCGAGGGAAGACCATTGTTGTAAAAATCGTTAACAAGCTCTGAGAATTGAGCGAACATGAGCTTCCCAATCGCTGCGACCGCAAGACGCGTGTTGTCCATAGAAACTCCGATTGGAGTTCCCTGGAAGTTACCACCGTGAATCGCCTTGTTCCGGGAGACATCGATCAACGGATTGTCGTTTACGGAGTTGATTTCACGCTCGATCGATTTCGTCGCTTGACGGATAACTTCGATCTGAGGGCCGAGCCATTGAGGGGAAGTACGGAGAGCGTAACGATCCTGTTTCGGCTTCTGCAATGGATCCATCTCGTGGAGCTTTTGCGCCAGTTTCATGTAAGAGCTTCCGTCGAGGATATGCTCCATTATAGCCGCCGCTTCGATTTGCCCTGGGTGATGCTTCAATCTGTGTGTCAGATGATCGGTGAACTCAGGTTTCCCGCTCATCACCTCCGCGAAAATCGCAGATAAAACCTCCGCCAAAACCGATTGAACATTCGCTTCGAATAGCACCATCGAAGCCATTCCAGATCCAACCGCCGTGCCGTTAACGAGCGCTAACCCTTCCTTGGGCTGCAGATCGAAGAACCCAGAACTGATTCCGGCTTTCTTGAATGCTTCCTCGGCGGTTAGGGATTCACCGTTGGGACCGGTGGCCTTGGAATTAGGACGGCCGGTGAGGAGACCAGCAATGTAGGAGAGAGGAACGAGATCGCCGGAGGCGGTTATGGTTCCACGGAGGGGAAGAGAAGGAGAGATGTTGTGATTGAGGAGACTGGTGATCGCTTCGAGGATTTCGAATCGGATCCCGGAGAATCCTTGGAGGAGAGTGTTTACTCGGACGAGCATGGCGGCTCTCGTGGCGGATTGCGGCAGCGTGTGGCATGTCTCCTTCGTGTTCCCGAAAATTCCGGCGTTCAGAAATCTGAAACGAAACAATATTTCATTAATTTAAAATTTAAACCCAACCCGACCCGATTTAACAACCCGGTCCAAGTCACCGACCCGGCGTGTTTCCCATGCAAATGCAATGATGATCTTTATAAAACAAAAACTGATTCCTCGTGCGTGAGTGTATCATGCATGTATATATTCACAAAACCCAAATTTTGAAAAAATAAAATAATGTTTGATCACATTCCTTCCTTGCTCTAATTAATTAATTAGTTGTATAATACATGATCTAAAAAGTTAATTAATTACCTAATGAGTTCTGTTTGCAATGCGACGCCGTTTTTGGTTCTCCGGTGAGACGTAGCTCCAAATCCGGTGGTGACACCGTAACTGTCAGTACCTTTGCCCATACTCTCCATAACCCAATCGCTGCTAGCTTTAACGCCGGCTCTCGAAGTCTCCGCCAGCTCAACTTTAACGCCGCCGCCGACGGTGGAGATCGCCGCAACTTGTCCGATCGTCAGCGTCTCTCCGCCAAGATTCACTACAGGTCTCCGATACTCCTCAACCATCCTCTTCACCTCATCCAAATGACTCCCTTTCATCTGCTCCGCCGCAGCACCCCAATTCAACGGATCCGCCACTTTCGAGTACTTCTCTACTCCGCCGCACAACATCGCTTCGATTTTGCCGTTTTGGTGAACTAATCCGTTAATCTGATCCATTGTTGGTTTCGAATTTGTGTTGAATAAATAGGATCAGATCTTTGTTGAATTGTTGGTGAAGGAAGAGAAAGAGATTCTGAATTGTTGGTGAAGGAATTTGGATTTTTGTGTTTCCTGAGGAAGAAGAGAAGAGAGAAGAGTGGTTTAAATAAGAAGAGACGATGTAGTAGTGTTTGATGTTAGGTAAGCACAAAATAAGAGAAGAGAACAAGTTTTTGATTTATGGAAAAATAAAAATTAAAAAAATGAAAATGAGGGGTGGGTGAAAATTTTATGATGACCGTTGGATGACGATTGAGGATCTAACGGTGGAGAATGGAAAACGTGAATTTGGTTTGAGCCGCAAAAAATATATTTTTCGATAAGGTGGTCGCGGCTGGTGGCTGAGGGGAAATAGCGTTTTGCGGTTGGTGAGAATATCAGACAATTCCTTTACGAGCGAGTTGATTATGGTTTAGGAATGAATATGGGAGTAGGTGTGTAATGTGTAAGAACGTAGCAGAGTCAATTCAAAGTCCCCCACCAAAATAACACTATTTTTTATTTTTTAAAAAAATATTATAAGATTTCATTTATTTATTAAAAAGATAAATTAGGTGGAGTACAATTTTTTTTAATACATATATAGGAGTATAATTTATAGAAGAAATATTCAATACATAATTATATTTATATACATGTCAAAATATTAACTATCTTATATATTCTATTAATTAGTATATGAAAGAAAGAGAGTTGTATGAAGAATTTAATTTAACAATATACATCGTGAACAATTCATAATCTATAAATACTGTTCATTACATAGCCATTCCTTTAAAACTAAATACATTTTGTATTTTATATGATGATGCCTTATTTTATTGTTAGACCAACGGAATGATCAAGCCTTGAACCTAATCAAAATAACTTATAACATTTTTCAGATTAAACAAATATTCTTATACCACTAGATAGTCGAAATCGTACCAAACCAGCATGAGTTATTTTTATTATTATTAATTTTTTTTTTTTTGCATGAGTTTGATTTCTAATTTTCTATTTGACTTTTTTTTTTATCAGACAAATTCGGATGAATCCGACTAATCTCAAAATGAGTAAATTGATCATATACCCACTAAGTTTTTACCGAGCATTTTGGCCCAACTTTGCCTGACCATGCACAGATATCAATTTGAAATTTGTTATGGGTAAAAACTTTATTCACCAATAATTTTATTCCAGTTTCAATGTCCAAGACCGAACATTTGACCTCAAAATTTTTAAGTAGTTTGAATTAAGTTAATGATTTACTAGATTTATCCAAGACGGAACATCCAATTAAAAAATTCATATTCGTTTCCAAATATGATTATTTGTAAAGTGCTATGAGTATTTTTAATAATCCCGTTGACTCTATTATTTTTTCCTATAATTTAGTACATCATAAATATAAGAAATAAATTTAATATGAGAGAAGCAATTGAAAAAAAATGGTGTATGATGGTTTGTAGTATATGATGACCTCTTTTTTACACTATTCCCAGTTTTTATTTGACTATCAGCCGACAATATAAACGGGAAGAATGCGTTATTCACTATTTAACTGTTCAATAACGTGTCTCCAGAAATAAAACTCTGCAGTTTTTTGTTTTGTTTTGTTCAACAACTCTGCAGATTAATATGCATATATATACTTGGGCAACTCCAACCACAACACTAAATTTGGTGTTATTTTAACACCAAATTTGGTGTTTTAGTGTTTCACTTTTTCTTCCATCTCCAACCACAACACTAAATCTAACACTAAAAATAATATTCTTTATTATTATATTATTAAATTTAAGATTCTTTTTATTTTTTTATAGTTTTGATAAATACTAATTTTTTTTATAACTGATTAATTATATCTTAAATATAAAATTACAATCGATAAATTGAAAATACTGAAAAATAAATTACATCATACTAATTCTCAGAATTAGTATACTCGGACCACAAATGTTCACAAATGTGACAACAACCTCAAGGTGAAGACCAAATATCACCAAGTGACCAACAAGATTTTACCCAATACTATCGTTTTCTTAGCGGAAATTGATTTTCAGGGTATTAGATTATTGTTTAAATTTATATTATGTCTTTCAAATTTATCTTCTTGCATTTTAGTTTTTATGTTTGTTTGGTTTTAATTTTGTATTTTTATGTTTCTAGTGTTTTAATTGAATGTATTTTTAATCTTAACCAATTCTGTTATTGATTTAGATATTTTGTGCAAATTAAAATTTTATATTAATTAAAATTAAAATTTCATATTATTAAAAATTAAAGATACTAAATATTTAAAGTATATTTAATTTTTAGTTACAAAGTTTAATCAAATGATAAATACCAATTTAATTATATCATTAAATGAAAAACAAAAAAAAATAATATTTTAATGTTTAGTGTTATGAACAGTGTCACACCATATTTGGTGTGACACTGTTCATAAAACACAAATTTTTTTTTTTGCCGTCGAATATAACGTCCCATTGGAGCTCCCTTGACTGCATATTTGGCGTTTTCCCGTGCCATTGGAGAAGCCCTTAGGCCAACTCCGCAACGGCATAACACCAAAAATGGTGTTAATCTTCCTCCAACCAAACGGCAAACATGACGCATATTTTGGTTTTTGGAGTTTTATGATTTAATATTGTTCATAACGCTAAACATTAAAAAAAAAATTTTTTTTATTAAATAATTATGATTAGTTTATTGTTAGTATAAATACCCATAATAACCATATATACAAAACAAAGTTTTGACATTTGTTTCTATAAACAACATATAGAAATACCACACTCATATAGAATAGCCCTATATATTAAAACGAATCACTCATATATAATAGAATGATAGATTTAAACGAATCACTCATATAAAATATCTAAACTAATACGCAAATTGATTTAGATTTAAAATACAGGGTCTAACAATGACATAAATGTGCTAGAGGCGTCTCATCTTTTTGCTAATCTAGTTGAAGGAACTACTCCACCCGCTAATTATGTTATTAATGGGAAAAATTATAATATGGGTTATTATCTAGCTGATGGTATATATCCAAAATGGTCAACTCTTGTTCAAACAATTCACGATCCACGTGGTCCCAAAAAAATAATTATTTGCAAAAATGCAAGAAGCATGTAGAAAAGACGTGGAACGTACATTTGGAGTATTGCAGCCAAGATTTACAATTGTGGCTGGACCAACACGATTTTGGAGTAAGAAAGTATTACATGATATAATGACAACTTGTATCATAATGCACAATATGATCATAGAGGATGAATATGATATTGATGCAACAATTGAAGAACGAACCGAAGTCCCAGCCCCGGAAGTTGAGTTGGTGATGAATGATGATGCTCGACTTCAAGAATTCTTGGCTCGACACAGGCAAATCAAGGACCGGGAAGCTCATATTGAACTTCGAAATGCATTAATTGAACACTTATGGTCTGAATATACTAATTCTGAGAATTAATACTATGTAAATTATTTTTTATTATTTTTAGTTTTATCGATTGTAATCGTATATTTAATTTATAATTAATAAGTTATAAAAATAATTAGTATTTATCAAAACTTTTAAAAAATAAAAAGAATTTTAATTTTATAATATAATAATAAAGAATATTATTTTTGGTGTGAGATTTGGTATTGTGGTTAGAGATGAAAAATAAAGTGAAACTGCAAAACACCAAATTTTTTTTTGCAAAACACCAAATTTGGTTTGCTATATATGAAAATAATATTCTCTCTCTAACAATAATTTTTTGTTGGTTTGCTATATATGAAAATTGTAGAATAACATGCAAACGTCAGCGTCATGCCACTTCAACATAAGAGGAAACAATAAGCGTGCAAATATTAGAAGTGAATGTTAGTGTCAAACATTTTCACTCCGATATGGTCAGATCCTTTCCTAAACCTTGTGTTGGTCATGGATCTAATTTTATAGTCATCTCTCACTTATTTATCATGATTTATTTTTTGTTGTTCTGGAGGAAAATATATTATTACGTAGACAGGTGGGAAAAGTAACGTACTAACATAAGGAGGAGCTAGGTGAAGGAAACATATCGTTTGCGTGACAGAAGAAATGGCAGTTACGCAACTACATATTTATATTTAGAGTGGTGTTTTATAGTTTAAATCCAGACTAATTTAAAATCTATATATAACCAAAAAGTAAAGTAGTTAGGAACATAAATCTTTTGCTAGTGAATAAATTTACGGTCTAATCTACATCACACCCACACAACTATGTAAGAAATGATCAACTAATCGCATGGAACATATGTTGTTTTTTATTTAGTTATTATTATTATTTTGTTTCAAATTAAAGAAACAAACACAAATATATCAGTGATTTATAAGTTAAATTTGTATTAGGTTGAAAGATTCGATCAAATTTGCCATTTAGTCTATCTTGTTGTAGGTTACACAATGTGAAATCGGAACAAAATTTTGTTTTGTTTTTGTTTTTATATAGAAAAGATGTAATTGAGACTTCGATGGTGATATTGAACTACTCTTTAGCTTAATTGCTGCTAATAGGTAGCCGAAAAGCAATACCTAACATTTTCTTACGAAAAATAATACATAAACAAATAAAAATAATGTAAATCAATAGTGCACGGAAATGAAAAGGGTCTCCAAACTATTATGGCTCGATGAAGTGGTGTGGGTTGGTGAGATAGTTTCATTCAAACACTTTGCATGTGTGCATGCTCTTTCCCATTATTGTAGTAGGCGATGACTCCAATATGAAACCACAATCACACATATTAATGTATTCTATAACATGGCGATGACTCCAATATGCAACCACAATCACACATATTAATGTATTCTATAACATGGCGATGACTCCAATATGAAACCACAATCACACATATTAATGTATTCTATAACATTTTACATGTATAAATTCCGGAGCTATGTCGTCGTTTTTTTTTCTTTTTCAGGGCCGTATTTTCGGATTTATTCTATATAATAATAATTTTTTTTATAAATTATATTCTATATAATAATTGAAAGTATTACTAAGACAACACTATCGATTTCATTTCTCAAACAAAAAAAAACAAATTCGATAACATCATGTATTAGTAGACATAATTTTAAACCAATCAGCTGGTTTTTTTTTTTGGATCAACATCACCATTTAAGTTGAATATATTTTTAATGTTTTTATAGAATTCTAAACAAGACCCGGACTAACTTAGTTTTTTCACTCTTTAATATTTTTTCCAAGATATAATAAATCTTAAATAGTCAACCGACAACAAACTTATGTTATATATTATCAACTATCAGTTCCGAATTTTAAAAAACTGTAAATGGATGATTAAAACTGTTTTGTATAATTTTTGTAGTCTTGATATTTGATAATATATAGGTTTTTTTAATGAAAATAAATGCGCGCGGGTGGATACGTTCCGTGTTGCAAAATGGGAATCAAAGTGACAAACCAAACTCAAGAATAGTAAGATTAATTAAAATAGGTGAAAAATGGTCTAAAAGATAGTATTGGTGGTGGTAGGGTGGTTCTCACTCGGTGGAAAAGTCGTTTTGTTGGTGTAAGTTAGGGATTGATTCTCCCTAAACGCAAAATTATCATATCATTCCATTTGATTAGTCAAAATGATGTCATGTCTAGATCCATTAAAAAAACCCGAGAATGAGCTCATTAAAAATTAGTCTAAGCCTTTTTATAGGTCTAACATTATCCCATGTTAAAAAAAAAAAAATAGTATTGTCGACCTAAAATGTTTGACTAAGCGAGAGAGAAAAGAAAAGACTCGAAATATATATTAAATTTTTTTAGTAATCCTCTGTGTGAGCCCCCGAAAATGTGGGGACTACCAAGGCAACAACCACAGTGGCGAAGATCCAGCGGACACCACTCGTCTCACCAACTCCTTCTCCGGGTCCCACATTATCTCAAATTATACAATCATCAAAAGTCTTTTGTCCTAAATCAGCCACATAAACTTTTTTTGTTTTTCTTTATAGAGATAAATACACGTATGAGGTATGACGTGTCAAAATAAATTTAACAAAATCAAGAGAGCAAGGTGTTGATTAGGATGTTACTACTAGAGAGTGATATATTTGCTCATCTGATGTCTGGCTTTAATATTCTTTAATTGTTCTAGCTTGGATGTAGTTTGGAATATTGTGAGTAATAAATAACTTCGAATAATTTGAATTACCAGCATCACTAAAAAAACTTTGTATGCAGAGTGAAGATATTAACTGGTTCTTCACTAATTCTTTTGGATTTGCTTTCTTTAGTATATATGCTTGGGTATTTCGGTGTCTTTGACTAGAAACTAATGGTTGTTCATATTGCTGCAGCGTTACCGTTATATCAAGGCATACTTACTCGATATTACTTATCCAGAGAAGTGAAAAAGCTTTCGTATCAAGAAAATCCAATCATGGAAGAAGTTATGTTTAGAGTGTGATCACATAGTCATCGAAAAAAAGAGTTAGTTGTATGTGATTCAGGCACCTCTCTATATACAAATCCTTCCCCTTTCGTGGTAAAATGTTAGATCCTCAAATTATCACCTTCTTGCGTTTGTGTGATTTTGTCTCTCTTCTCTGCATTGGCATTATAATAAATTCATGCTTTAGGATTATTTTACCCATTTCCACGTGTTTATGTGTTGATTCCTTCATAAATGGTAGAGTTTATGAAGATTGTCTCTGGTTGCCATTAGTGTTGCTCAGACAAGAACCAATGTAGTTTTACATTTTCATTATGCTTTATCTCCTTAGGTGGCAAAACCGTTTAAAGCCACATTTGATTTGGGCTAACATGGAGTTCGTCGTAACTAATTTGTAGCCTCCTTATATGCTATCTATGTTGATTTACATAGAGGTTGTGAAATGTCTAGAACCTGCTTTCCTGACTTCATTTGTTCTCCCTCATTTATGAAAGGTTATCTAACATATTTATAATCTTCCTTATCTTGAAAAAATGGAATCTCAAAGTTTATATTTCTGTCTAAATGCCGTTGCAACATCTCTAATGAGATTTCTGTATAGAGCATAGTTTTGGATGCTCTTTATACATTTTCTTATTTACTATAATACTGCTGCCAATATAATTTTGAAAATTTGAACTCAAAATCAGGTAACAATCCATTTTTGAAGGTGAAGGAAGGTGGGTATGATGATCACAAGGTAAAGTGAAATTGTAAATTGACAACAAAGATGGGAAATCATGAAAGGAGTAATGGCGATTGCGACACTGAAGGATGAATAGTACACTATAGAAGGAACAACAAGCTGGAATGTACATAATGAAAATGAGAGCAATGGTTACTACCAGAACTTTGGGAATGAGAACAGAGCAGCGAATTCTGATATTAGTGATGGTATTGCAAATTTATGTGTGACTTCTTTTTCCCGATTTCAATATGGTGTTGCAAATTTATGAGTGAAATAATGAGATAAAGAGAGAGTTTGATATGGAATTGTATTTTCCATTTCCAAATTCGTGAATTAGTGTATGGTTTCTACTCATGTATTTGAGCATCTCACAAATGCCAGAATTGTCTTCTACCTTCAGAAAGACAACCAAGCAATGCAATGCTGCAAAACAATATAGATAATGGTGATGGTAGACGGTAGATAGACTAACAAAAAATTAAATGATCTACCGAAAGGAAATCATAAACCGATTTATCACTCATGCATGTGTTTATGATTGTGATTTACCTCTATACTAATGTGTTTATGTATGTAACATTAATCCAGAATCAGTTAAATTCGAATTTTAGGCTATTAAAAATATGAAATTTTAATTTTGTGTACATTTTCATTTTCTTATTTTGTGGAATTTATTATCTATCGTTTTTTTTTTGGGTAAACTTATCTATCGTTTCTTACATTCATTGTTTTAATTCACATTAGTTTTCTATATACAATTACTTATAATTTATTTTATAATATATAATAGCTATCAAGTCAGTATTTGATATTTATCAATTGAGAATATGAGAGATATATACAATTTAGAGATTAATATTTTATTATTAAATATATACACTGTATCAAACCGTGTATAAGTTCGTATATATCTGTAAACGTGGGGTTGTAAAATGAGCACACGGTTCGTAGTTGGATATTTAAAATGGGCAAAACAAATAGTTTGAGTATTTTATTGGGTACAAAAATAGTTCAGATATTAATAAGTTTATCGGAATAAATTTGGAGTATTTTTATGGAATTTTTTCTATTTTAAAAAACAATATGCAGAGTAATGTATCATAGATTCAAAGAAAAACATAACATCTTTTGGGGGTTCAAATAAGTGTATCTCAAAGAAACGAGTGCAAAAAAAAAAACATACAATATATTTCTTATCTCTATATAAACCACAATTTGACAATTACAAAAAAAAAAGTCCAATAATCGTATCCAAAACTAATTACTGCATCTATTCACCAAATATTTCTTTCAAGATATATATTTATTTCATCTTAAACTTTGTTTCTAGATATATGTATTAAATATTTTCATGGGTGATATAATTTTGTTTTCCATTTTATTGTCTTTAATTTTTTTTCACGGATTATAAAATATTAAATTACAAATCCGCATATATGCGGATACTTATCTAGTTATAAATAATATAAAAAAATACAAAAAAACCCGCGCGTAGTATATTTATAACGCGTGTCGGCCCATATAAAAATAATGGGTACACCCAGCCACAAGAATCTATTTGACCTAAAAGTCTCGATCAAAACGTTGTTCCTCTCTCGCCCTCGCCTCTCCATCGATCATTCCTTTGTTCTCTCTGGCGTTTCAGATTCGATAGTAAAACGAGGTACGTGATTTTGATATTACCGTGTCAAGAAACACAACTAGGTCTGTTTGCGCTAAAAGACTCGACCGAACTGGGAACGCTGTTCCTCCTCTCTCTCGGTCGTTGATTTTGAATTAACCGTGTCAATTATCTCTCTCTCCGGATGTTCAGCTGAGAAGATTTTCGTTTTGAAATTAAAGACCTAACTGCGATTTGTTTTCCCAATTCTGGATCTGATTGATTTCTTTTTTTAGGTTTTAAAGTCATGAATCCAACAAATACGAACGAGAGGATACACAAGCAGGAGAAGGACATGGTTGATCGTAGTGTCAGTGTCATCGTTAAGAAGATTAAGAAGGCGAAGCTTGATGATAAAACCTTTAGTCCGTTATATTGCAAAGTATGCAGTTTTTATGGCAACACCTCTGAAGATTTAACCACGCATCTCAAAAGCATAGGTCATGCACAGCGTGTAAGTACCCTTGCCTCTTCTAAAACGTTGGTGTGGTGGGACATCAACAGCTGTCCGGTTCCTGATGCTCGTCTGGTCGTTCCGATTATAAAACGGGAGTTGGAGAAGTCAGGCTTCTCTGGCGGTCATCTCACCATCACTGCCATTAGCGACCTAAAACAAACCCCTTATGATGTTCTTCAGGCCATCTCTTCCTCGGGAATCCTTCTTATACACGAGGACGAACAATGTCTCGACATTATGTGTGAGTTGTTCAGGTGGACTTCGAATAATCCACCTCCGGCTACTGTAATGCTCATAACCGATGATGTGAAGCCCTTTACGGTTTTGACCGGCAGACTACAAAAGAAGGGATACGCCGTCATTCTTTATCATGACTGGATACACTTATGGCCATTGGCAGTTGAGATTAACGGGCAGCAGGCAACTAAGGCCCGGTGCAATGAAACTAGTGAATCTGCCTGGTGTTGCATTCTATGCCGTAATTGTCACGAACTCTATGATGACGAAGAAATCGTTGATGGGGAAAGCTTCAATGGCGAACGTTTTGATGGCAAATGCTTTGAAGATTTCACCATGCATTTCCAGAGTAGAGGCCATAAACTGAGTGTAAGCATCCTTGCCTCCTCTAAATATTAATATCAATACATTTGTCGATTGTTTAAGTACTCCATATTTGTGCAAAAGTTTCCTTTTCTCACTTGCTAGTTATGTTTGCCTTTCAAAGAATATATCTCGATACCAGATTTGACCCCATGTTATCTTTGTGCATTTCGTTTGTCAAGCAGGAGTGGCTCTTTTTCGATACGCCTCTAACCAGTGAGAGGCCGTCCCCTTGGTTTCATCCGAAAGATGCTACTACAATGGCCGATACGCCTCTAATCAGTAGTATGCAGCCCTCTTGTTTACATCCGAATGAAGCTAAAACATTGACGAAGAGGAGCGTTGGAGATGAAGATGCAGAAGATGATGAATGACCATCTAGAGAAGGACGTGAACAAGACGAAGAAGAAGAAGAAGAAGAGTAGTTTTTATCAAAAAAAAAAAAAAAGAAGAAGAAGAGTACATATATGCATGGCCCATGGTGTGTTGTTGTTCTTTCTCTGGCATTTCATATGGTGAATGGTTTGTTCAAACTAATAGGACTAATACTACTTATGCTTATTTTTCTAATTTGGTTATCAAATGATTCATAGGAGGTCAAGGTGTATTGGACTAGGCATTTTAAGTAATTTTGTGGATTTTAGATTTGGAGAGATTTTAATGGTACTTGGTGAGATTTGAAAGATATCAAGATGATTTATAAGATATTCTATAATTAAAATATAAAAAATTAATAATATTTGGTGAGATTTATCGTAAAGTTTTTGACGATATTTGAGTATTTTGTGTGATACTATTTTTTTTTCCTTTTTGCAACGATTCAAAGATCATCATATACTTCTCACCGTAACTTACAAGTACCACTTTCCTCCACCTCTTGACCATGCTTTGACAAATCTGCATCTATCCAGGCCCGGCCCTTGGCATAAGCTACCCAAGCCACTGTTTAGGGCATTCAGTCCGAGAAGGGCATTTTTTGATATTTTTTTTATTAGGCCTTAAATGTAAACAAAATTTATATGTTTTTTATAATAGTAATATTGTAGGGCTTTATTAGCATTGTTTATGAGCATTTTATTAACAAATATATTGATTATTGTATTACAAATATTTTTTTATTGTTTTAGTAAATTATGTTTTAGAAAGAAAAAAAAAACTCTCAAACCCTCAAACGCAAATTTTGGGTTTTTGTTTGATTTTTAAAAACTAACATCGGCAAGTAAAGATACTGTGAGGACATCATGATTAATTTTTTGGAAAAATTGAGGATTGTTATCCTAACACAGAAAGTATTTCACATATTGTTGACCATTCCGGTATCGGATGCCACTGCTAAAAGAAGTTTTTCGAAATTGAAGCTGATAAATAATTATATGCAATCTACCATGTCACAAGAGATGTTGAATGGGTTGGCTTTGCTATCAATTGAGACATGGTTGAAAAACTCGACTATGTGAGTTTAGTGAATGATTTTGCAGACAAAAATGAAAAGATAGTCATATTTCAACAATAAAAATTTATTTTTAATGTTTTTTTCTATTTTTACAAACAATCTATAGATTTGGATTGTTTTATGAAGTCTTACTATGATTTTTTTTTTATATTAATACTATTTGTGACTTTGGATAAAATATATAAAAGTGACATGTTTTTTTAAACTCGCTTAGGGTAGCTAGAAACGTTGGACCGGCACTGCATCTACCTATAGGGTTCTGTTTTTGGACCGATGCATGTACAATACAAATTGGGTAAAATCATGGCCACAAATGTTTGTAAAAAGGTTCGTTTTGTTACAAGTTTCAATAATTTTTAAAATCAATATGATTATCCTTGTGTTTATGTCAGATGCAAGCTGAGATTCAAAAACTTCACCGATGTGATGGGTTCTGTTTTTGTTTTGTGTTTTTCATTGCATAGTTGGTACTTGGCACAATCGATGTGAATAGTGAAAGATTTGAAGAAGAAGAAAAATATAGGGATGGACAAGGATTTCGATTAACAATGAATTTTGATATTTTTTTTATTATGAACGGTCTGAAGAAGACGAAGAGATAGAAAAGAAAAAGATAAGAGATCTGCGCAGATTTTTGCAGTTTTCAATAATAACAGTTATTATTGAAAAGTCTCTCCAAATTTCATATGTAGAGGTGTGATTTCCTCTACCTCTGTTTTCAATTAAAATTAAATCTCAAATCTCACAATCCTTTTCACAACTTTTTTTAAAAGAACATAAACGTTTTGAATAACATTAGATTTGATATATCTTTTATAACTTATCGATCGAATAATAAAGGGTTTCAAATGATTTTGAATGATTTTACTTAATTTTCATGTTCAATAACATAGAATTTCATAAGATATTTAAAAATCACCAGTTGAATAACATGATATTTTGCTTGTGATCCACTTGTTCATTAAACTATATATATATATATATATATATATATATATATATTTTGTACAAAAAGCGAAGAAGAGAATACTATTGGGGATGTCACGGCCTAAAACCCATAAAATTATCATATGTTTGAGCCCGGTCTGGCCCGGTCCGAAAAAAAACTTGGACTTATATTCTAAAGCACGGCCCCTCCCAAGTAGGGCTATATGGGGGTTTTGAGCTTTTTTTGGGCTTTTTTATATGTATAAATCACATGAAAATATCACTGAAAGTCTATAGATAATGATTTTAGAATATGAATATGTGATAATGTTATCAGGATCACGAAACGTAAATCTATCCAATCAAATGTGTGTACAAATCAATGCTTGAAGTGTTTAGGTAGAAGATGATTGCTATATTTATTCAATACATGCAGACCAATACTAAGTTTAGATTCTAAAATTTATAATAAGGTAAAAATAGGTAATTAAAGTTTTTGATCAATGATAAATATATAGAAAACTAGGTAGTAGTCTGCGCCATGCGCGGAGTTAAAAATCTATAAACTATTTTACTAAATATGAATTTAAAATTATTTCAAGTGTAAGTAATTTAATTGATGTTATATGTATGTTATGAGTAAATTATGAGTAACATCATGATTTGTGTTAGTAATGCAATTACAAATATATAATCTGATTATGAAATTTTATAATCGATTATCATCTTGTTTTTAATACGAATACAACTGCATATTTAGGATGTTAAAGCGGACTAAAACATTCAACTTAGCTAACTCTGTATCGAACAAATATATTATTTAAAGTTCCTCTGGTGACAATTCGATGCGCTTTAATTTTAGTTTTAGTGAAACACCAATATATTTTAGAGTTAATAAGCTAGGTAACCACAAAACAAAAAATAATTAGGTAAATCACACAAGTTTATTAAAAAAAGTTTTAGTGATTTAAAAAAAATCAAATCATAGCCTATGCAGAAAAATATAATTTTCATTTATATGTTTGATGCGATAACTCAATTTATTTAAGAAAATAAAAAGATGATAAAAAATATAATAATTTAGAAACAATCAATATAATATAATTGGATATCAAATCTAGCTCATTCTATTTGATTGACTAACAAATATTTTTAAATTTTTTTACTAATTTTTGTGGTCGCCAATTAAGGAAAAATGTTGATTTATTTCTAATTAACAATTAATTTATGGTTAATCTAATGAGATATATTTGATTCTCTAAACTAAATTAATATGAGTAGTATTGATTGTAATTACTCTAATAATATGAACTTATTTTTATATTATTTTGAAAACCACTCTAGTGATAACACATCAGCATGACACAATTGTAAATCACATATAGAGGCAATGTTTTTTTATCAATCTTTTTCAATTAATATATAAAAAATTAAGTTAAATTTTTAAATAAAACCTCTTACCCAGTCAAAATGTTTATTCTCAAGTTTTTCGAGCCGACGACCGAGCAAACCCCAAAGCCCAAAAAAACTCATTATCCCGATTAGGTTTGGCCTGAAAGGCCTGATTTTTTTGGTTTATATATTTAAGTCCGAGACTGATGTTTTTTGGGCCGAGCCGATTCTTGAACTTTGGCCCTAATTGACATCTCTTTTTTTGTCATCATTTTGGGCCACAACAGACCGGTCCAATAGCCAAATACCCCCACACATGAAAGGCATGTGTAGTCGAACTCGACACCGGTAATATGGCAACAGAGGTGTGACAAACATCAATTTTTTTGGGTTCTCTTTGTTGTAAAGTGTTTTCATCTTTTCTCATTCTTATTATGTTTGTTTTGTCAAAGTCTTTGATTTTTTTTTTCATCTTGTAATTATGCTTTGTTTTTGGTTTTCGATCTCATGTTATCTCAGATGTAATTATGCTTTGTTTTTGGTTTTCAATCTCATGTTATCTCAGATGGCAAATCCCAGATCCGGTGATATGGAAAAATTCCAGATCTGGTGGTTTGAAGATCGATTTGTTTAATTTGATGTTTCTGTTTTTGAAAAACATAATTATATTTTATTTTAGTTATTTAGTTGTTATGCTTTTCATAAATGAAAAACATAATTTCTGTTTTTTTGTTTTGCTTTTCTGAATTTGGAAAAACATATATTGTTTTTTTTTTGCACTTTTTAAAAATTTCAAAGTGATAAAAGCATGAAAGTGTAGATGGGCTCAATATATTCGGTCAGGCCCTGTATTTTATTACACGGACGGGTTTAATTAATAGCTCACGGGACCGTTCTAGGTTTGATTCTCGCGACGAGAACGCAACGACGTGGGAGTTCTTCTGGAACACAGCGAAGAACCCAGGTACAACACTCTTTTAGTTATTTAGTTTTTGAAAAACATAATTATATTTTATTTTAGTTATTTATTTGTTATGCTTTTGTTTTTTGTTTTCATTGGTTGGTAGGTCTAATTTGATTTTTTTTTATGAATTTGAAATATATATATATATATATATATATTTTTTTTTTGTTTGTTTTAAAAATTTCAAGTGATAGAAGAGAAGCATGAAAGTGTAGCTAGCTAGATTTTTAGTTAATTTCACAGATTTCTAAACATGGGCTCAATATATTTTTCATGTTTCGAAAACCCTAATTTTCAATTGTCTATTTAATTCTATTTGTCCTCCGACTTCCACTTTCTTTGTCGAAAGTATGTCGCTGGCTCAAGCTGAAAGAGCCTACAGTGACCTTGGAGTGAAGATATTTTGGGATGGCGAGAATGTTCCTCCACCTACTGACGTTGATGCTTCGACAATACCAGCGACGATCAGGAGAAAACTCGATCAGCTGGGTTACATAGGTAAGTTAGTTTTCTGACAAATCTCTCAAAATACCATCGCATATATATATATATATATTTATATATTTATTTATTATTTTTGGTCCTTAAATACCGTCGCATATTTCTGTAACTTAGTCATTCTATTAGAATAAGTAAAATATCGTATTTGCGGATAAATATACTTATGCACAAATTTTGTTCGTTTGAAATTGTTGTTCGCAATCGATTAATCCGCAAAACCTACTTTTTAGGAACCTTAAAAATATATATTTTTAAGTCTTAAACCATCCTACGATAAGATAGTTTGTACTTTATACCAACCCCAAGTTTTGAATTTGGCCCCATTTGACATCCATTGGCTCTCATAAGTCGTGTTGTCGTACTTTCCATCTAACAATAAGAACTCTACACATTTGGTCAAAAAGATTTTAGTGAATGGAGTCTCAATTTTAATTTGGGGTATTTGATGAAAATTATGTATATATATTTTTATTGTAATTTGAAATGTAGAGTCGTTTTGTGACGTCTCAGTAATTAGGATATTCGAGTTGTTATATTAGAATAAGAAAATGCAATTGGTGTAGACATTTTGATTTTTGCGGATCCCATCGACTAAGTTAGTTTTCTGTTAATTTAATAATATATATGTTAATCAACTGGAGTATATAGTTCTATGGAATGTAGATTTCCTATTCTAGGAAGTAGTTAACAAAATCTGAGTAAATCTAGGATCATGGGTTATCCAAAAAACTGAAAATCTTTTTTGAAAATATTTTTTTCCTTTCTTTCTCTACGCTTTCTTCCTTTTTTCCATGGTTTTTTTTTTTTCCAATCGATTTTTCTTTCTTCTTCTTCTCTTCATCGACTTCTTGTGACAGAGGTTTCACGATTTAAAAAAAAAAAAAATTTCTTTTAACGTTGTTTACTCTACGCCCAAGGATGATGCATAAATATGTAGCGAGTGGTGTATGGAAGAGGTCGGATAAGGGCTGGGTTTTTGTTGTTGATGAAGGCAAAAAAGGTAGATTACTAACTTTAGAATCAACTACTACTCTTGAAGAGTTAAAAACGATGGTTTTGGAGGACTTTGGAATAGTCAATCAGAATGTGGAGTTTAGTTATCTACCGAGCGATTTGATTGAATCTCCCCCTGTTATTATCGTCAATGATCGTCAACTGAAAAACTTTGTTGGGTATGCAAGGAAGAATACCTCGATAACTTTGTGTGTCACATTTACAGTTGAGCGACGAGAGAATACAATCAGCATCGATTTGAATGAAGAGCCGTCTGATCCTACTAGTAGTCAAGAGGATGCTAAGTTGCCTGAGAAGTTTGTAGAAGTTTTGCAAGTGCAGCCGAACGTTTATTTGGAAAACAATGTCCGCAACGTTGACATTGAGGGCGATAATGGTGATGCTGGCCTTGTTTTTGAAGACAAAGAAGATAGTGAAAAGGCAGTTCCAATTTTAGTGACGGATGCTGTAAAGAAGGACCAAATTTTTCGAAGCAAAAATCTTCTTAAGGCTGCTCTGGAAATTTGTGCAATGAAGTATAACTTTGACTACACGGTTGAAAAATCAACAAAACAATGGTGGTATATACGGTGCAAGGATAACGAATGCAATTGGCGTGTTCGTGCTGAGTGTTTAGAGGGGTCTACGTATTTCAAGATCAATAAGTATGTGGATGAACATACATGTGCTCCTTCCATGAAAAAAAATAACGGCAGGACTGCTTCAGCGAAAACAATTGGCAGCCTAGTAATGCATAAATATGAGGGTGTCAAGGAAGGGCCTAAAGCGAGAGAAATCATACAGATTATGCGTATGGAGCATGGATGCGAGATCTCTTATACCCATGCATGGGAGGCTCGTGAGTATGCAGTTAACACTGTCAGAGGTATTCCAGAGAAAAGTTATGGTAAAATCCCAAAATACTTGCACATGTTGAAAGAAGCTAATCCGGGTACACATACTCATTACGAGACTGATTGTGATGGTAGATTCAAATATCTATTTGTATCTTTTGGCCAATCAGTTAGAGGATTCCACAAAGCCATTCGTAGGGTCATTGTTCTTGATGGTACGTTTCTAAAGAATAAATACAAAGGAGTTCTGCTTGGTGCTACAGCTTTAGATGGTAACTCTAACTTGTATCCAATTGCAATTGGGGTTGTTGACTCAGAGAACGACCGGTCATGGGAGTGGTTTTTAATGCAACTTAAGGTTGTAATTGCAGACGAGCAAGGTTTGGCTTTCGTGTCTGATAGAAATACTTCTGTTACTAAATCACTTGACAAAGTGTATCCGCAATCTTCTCATGGAATATGCATCCACCATTTGTTGAATAATGTGGTAACATATTTCAAGACAAAGGGTTTGACTGCGATGATTGAAAAGGCTTCGAAAGAGTATAGGGTTCCCGATTTTGAGAGGAGTTTCAACGATATTTGCAGAATAAGTCCGCTTGTTGGAAAATATCTACGAGAAGCTGATGTCAGAAAATGGGCTCGTTGCAAATTTATTGGATTCAGGTATGACGTTAGAACCAATAACCCCGCTGAATCGTTAAATTCTGCATTGCGAACACCTAGAGAGTTTCCAGTAATTCCTTTGTTGGACAGCATAAGAGAAATGTTAACCCGGTGGTTTTATGAGCGTCGAAGATTAAGCTCGAAGCATAAGCACCCTTTAACCATTGAGGTTGAGAAAAAGATTCGTAGAAGGACTGAAAAGGGTAAAACATTTATTGTTTATCCGGTTAACCATAATGAATTTCTAGTTAGAGGTGACAAATTTGACTGTCTTGTTGATTTGGAGAGAAGAACGTGCTCATGTGGGAAGTACAACTTGCTGAAAATTCCTTGCAGACACGCCATTAAAGCTGGTTTTTCTGTGGGAAAGGAACCACACACGCTCACCGATGAAAGGTACAAATCTGCTATATCTCTTACGTTTCATATTTGCCATCTATGATGTTAATAATTTCAGATACAATTTACGAATAGGTATACCACTGCCGCATGGAGAACGGTTTATGAGGAATCCATTAATCCAATAGGTGTTCCTGAGGACGCATGGTGTGTCCCAATGGAGGTTGAACAAGCCAAAGTACTCCCACCAGAATCAAGAAGAGCAGCTGGTAGACGTAGGAAAAGAAGATACGAATCGGTAGAAGACAAAATACGTTTCTCACAAGGATCACAAGGGTCTAAGAAGCACAAGTGTAGTCGGTGTGGTATGCAAGGTCATAAGAGAGGGACATGTGACATACCGATATAGGCGTTACTTATCTCTGTTTTAATTTGATTTGGTTTTTTCCTTATGTTCGTTTGAATTTTGTTGGAAAGACTTACATTTTGTTGAATGGTAGGTTCGGTTTTGCAAAATAACGAGAGTTTATCCTCAAAGATTTCTATTTTGTTTAACAAGGTTCTTCTTATGTTATACGTTTAACCGCCATTGTTATACGTTTCGGTTTTCGGGGTTTGGTTTAACGAGGATTGATAGTTGCATAATTTAGCCCATTTTAGTATACATTTTAGTTAGCATTTTGTGACTTTTTGCATTCATTTCATTGTTTTTGGTCTAGTTTGCATCCATTTTAGAGTTAATGAGTCTTAGGTTAGTTTTTGCATATGTTTGTGTGCTATGGAGTCTTTTAGGTACCATTTGGAGCTTATGGAATCATTTTGGAGCTTGGAGCAAGATCATGGGGCAAAATAAACCCAAACAATCAAGAAAAATGCAGAAGCCATCCGATGTGCTCTAAAGATTGGGTCAGAAGAAGCTCTTGAACTCAGATTCAGCTTTGGAACACTTGATAAAGTTTGTAGCCAATTGAGTCATCTTTCCAACGGACGTTGTTTCATCAAGTTCTAAGCCGTATTGCGGAAGTTATCACCATTTCACTGAGCATACGTCCGTCTGGCGCGCGAATGAGCTACATGGAGCTCACAGCGGTGTGTAGTGCAGCGGTCTACAGTGACCGCTGCGGATCCTCCCGTCACAAAACCAGGAACTTCGCAGCGGGCATGCAGCGGTCAAGAGGAGGCCGCTGTGGTTCCCTCCTGAGCAAAATGCAGAGTCCGTCCGAAGTGCTTCAAAGATCGACTCGGAAAGACAGTTTCCATTCGGATTTAGCTTCATAGTTCTTCATAAAAGTTGTAGATATGTGAGTTATCTTTCCATTGGAACCAGTTTCAAGTCATTCTGAGCTGGGGTTAGAGAGATACGACAACTTTAGTAAGCGCATGTCCGCCTGGCCTGCAAACAGATCAAAACCGGAAAAAATACAGATGGGGTCAAATAAATTTAATCTGTATGAAATACCGATTGAGGTGCTTAGCACCGCTGGTTACGTGTTACATCTCCTAACCTACAGGTTCCGTGTTCGACTCCAACATGGTACCTGGAAACCTTTTTTTTTTTTTTTAACAAAAACTAGTTTTATGTGTGTTTAGACACACGATTTATCTTTTAAAACCAAACATCTAACCCTAAACCTCTCTTCGATTATCTTCTCTCAAGGCCAGAGGTCAGTTCATGAGATATGAGATTTCTCGATTTTGTTTCTCGATTACTCTCGATTTTAATCTGATTTGAGTATTTCAGTTTCAGAGATTTATATGCTTTCGGATCTTCCATTTCTGGGTTTGATTTTGATTATGTTCGTTTAATATAGGAAAATGAGTTACACATCATCAGGTTCGACATCGTATTCAGTTAGAGGGATTCCTAGAAAATGTGGATGTGGAGAGAAAACCGTTTTATGTATATCAAATACGGCGAAGAATCCTGATCGGAAGTTCTATAGATGTGTTGCTGCAAAAAAGGTCAGAATTTCCATATGACTATACTTTGTGTTGTCTTGTGTTTTGGTCTAAGATTTCATATGTCTTGGTTAAAGGGTGACTACGGACACGTTTTCAAATGGGCCAACGAAGCTAAGATGGAAGAGTTCGATGTCCTTGCGGAGAATCAAACCCTGTTTGTTGAAGACTTGAACAAAATCCTAAATTCACAGAAGATTATGATGGAGAAGTTTGACAAGCTCGTGGAGAAGAACAAAAGAATCGACCATCAACTACGAGGTCTCAAAGGAACAATACAGAAAATTGGATTTTTTGTTGCAGTTGTAGGGTTTGGATGTCTGTGTTATGCTATTTTTTAGTCAAATTATGGCGTAGGGGTTTACCTTTTCATGTGGTTCTCTTCTTTGATACATGACTCGATTTTGATTCTTATATGAGTTCCATTCCTTTTTTTTGCAAAAACCTGATTCTGGTATGAGTTTTATGATTGTGGTTGTATTCGGATGAAAATGGATGCTTTTGAAAGAGAAAAACATGATTATGAAAGATCAATAAGAAAACAAACCTTCTTAAACCAAAACAATTGTTAAATTTTCTAAACTAAAAAGACAAATCTCAATGTAGTTCTATAACCTCAGACTCAGTACTCGGTAACGGCTCATACTTTGACATTCTCTCAATCAATACGGGATCGTTTGCTGCTTGCCAAAGATCACATGCTATCTTGTACCTGGCCTCCTTGATGTTCTCATCGTCCAACAGAGATATGTCAAGCCCAAGCACGTGACACTCGATGAATTTCAATGCGTACACTCCACAGTGACACTTAATCTTATTTAGCTTAGGCTTCATCGGCACATAAAATACTGAATACTGCGTGAGGTTAATATCTTTCCTGTCTTCTGCTGGTTGAACTGCCTTCACAATCCGAGGGATCATAACTGCGAATTCTTCAACGCGCCTGTTGTTTTTCACTCCTGAACAATCGAAGACTTCAATTGTTCTTTGGACGAAACTAATGCACAAAGAAATCCAGTGATTACCATTTACATGGAGCGGAGCGTAGACACGGTCAACATCCTTATACCAAACTGCTCTTGTTCTTCCATGGGAAGGAAGCTCACCGGTACCGTAATGTAAGAGCCAAGGATCTAATTTGTATGCCCTCTTGTTTTGCACAAATTTCTTGTACGCCCCACTGATTAGGAGTCCGAAGAAACAGTTACTGAAGGCCACACGATCTGGTTTCCATCGGCGCAAAGATGTCTTCTCCCGGAATAAGTACATAACTGCGTCCATCTCCTGCAAAATGTATAACTCGTAAATATCTTGATGGTTATGTAAACTTATGAACTATATAATTTTGTAAAACGTACCTCGTTGTGAAGCCAATTTTTTGGCGTCATTATACGATTAGCTAATTCTAAGGAAAAAATGCTTGGACCAATCTTCAAGTCTCTGAAATAGTCAAACATTGTCGAGATAAATTATTAATTAGACAATATTAAAAAAAAAAAAATTTGAATGAATTATAAGTTCTTGGAGGACTTACACGGGAGACTGAGACCACTCAACAAGTTTATCAAATGACTCGTCTGACACGTAAACCAAATCGTAATCGGGTTCTTCCTCTGGGATTCTTAAGTTGTCTGTCAATTTTTTCCATTTGGTGTTGGGTTTTGCTGTGGTCTTCTTCCCTCGTGTTTTCTGTTTTGTATTTTTCTCAACAGCCACTGAATTGGTTGTGGGCACCCATCCGATTTCTTTGATGTCATTTGAAGTCTGCGTAGAATCAAAGCCCGTAACAAACGGATCTTGAGGGAGATCCGCCATTGTTTTTCGTAGCCATTCTTGTGTACCCATTCCCATATCAATATCAGAAAGCTGACTCAATAGAACTTCGTGAAGATTATCAGAAAGTCCTTCAAATAATTTAGCCTGCCAATACAAAAAATACCAATTACCAAATATTTTACATAATATATATGACCAAATGACATTTCTTAGAGTACCATTACAATCTACCATATTACATTTTTTAGTGTACAATCACAAAATATTTTACAATCTCTAAGTCCACCATATTACATTTTTTAGTGTACCATTACAAAATATTTTACAAAATATTTTAGAACCTGGGATTATCTCTTAGAGTGTCTTGTCTTTCTTACCTTCAGTCCAGGTTGTGGAGTGTCGTGTGGAGTGTCTTTAGCAGCGCTTGATGGCTCTCCTGTGGTTGATGGCTCTCTTGTGGCTTGCCGAGTCATAAACATCTCTTCTAACTTGCCGATTATGTCTTCAAATTTCTTCTCGAAGGTGCTGAGTGAAGCATCAATAATTCCTTGAATGAAAGACTTCATGTCTTCATGAGGAACATTATGTTTTCCAGCTGATCGTTGGCACAGCAACTTCTGCTTGCGTGCCTCAAAACCAGGATCAGCAACTCTTTTTTTGCCACGGTTTGAACCACAAACTGATCTATCTACATCACTTGGTGTTCCAACTTCACAATCACCATCCAGAAACTCAATCTCTGCCTCGAAATTTTTGGAATGGGCATCATCATCCACAGAAGATGTGTGAGTAGCTTCCTCAATTCCCCATATGAAGTCACTCCAGTCATTTCCATGCGTGATCATTGTCTTCATACAGTCTACTCTCCCGTCAGCCATTTCGCCAGCCCTTAAGAATTCAGCTGAATCGATAATGTCGAAGTTCCCAGTAGAAGATATGTAGGGATACAAGACATGCTACAAAAAGAAAAACAATAAGAATTGATGGTTAAAAAAAGAGTACCAAAACTACACATTAAACTGCTTGTAGATGTTCCAAATACCTAAAAAAAATGATTTACACTACTAACCTCCTTCCGAAAAGTGGATTCAAATTGAATAAACTCTTCGTATGATATTCTAGCAGCTCCTTTCCACTTAGAACATCTAGAAGCAGTATTGTTCTCATTCTGGACTGTTATTCCCAGCAACGTACCAAAATCAGGAATTGCTTCCATGATCCAAACCTGAAGAGCTAATGAGAAACCTCTCAACGTATAGCCTTTGGGACGCGCCAACTTGTCACGAGTTTTGATGACGTCCTCAACCAGCATGTCAAATGCATAACGTCCCCATGGATACATCCGCAACTTGTCTATATCCATCACCAGCACGATGTATTCTCGTGGGATATTAACGGTCTTATCTTGCGCCATTACCACACCCGCAATAACAAACAAGTAGACCAACCTCAGCCTGTCTTCACGTGTCCATTCGTTAGCCGTTTCGAGGTGCTCTAACAGTAACTTCTGTAAAGTTATTCCTGTGTTATTCTGCAGCAAAGTACTCCAGAACCCGCCATCATTTTTCCATTTTGTGAAGTTGCATTTCTTTGGTTCTTTGTAGCTGAGCCCAGTAACTGCATGGAATTCTTGCATAGAAAAGCGAAGAGGCCTCCTTGCAAACACAAACCAGAGCTCATGTTTCTTGTCAGTGATGAGTTGTCTACACATGAAGCTGTGGATCAGTCTCGCAGAGTATCCGAGGCTGTGTTGATGCATTGCCAGAATCGGACCGAAGACAGGATCAACCAAAACTTTCTCGTACTCATTATGCACCTTTTTCTTCAGTAGGTTTAGTGTTGACAGCATACAACGGTTGTTGATCTTTTCAACTTGAGGCTCACTCCCTGGCTTAAATAGAAGTTTTGGCAACTCATTCGAATCCATACCTACAAATGAGTACACACAAAATGTTACAAAACAAAACTTTATATAAGAGAAAACAAAGAAATTGATCAATAATGCAAACTTTCACTATACAAAACCATTAAGAAGTCTGATTTTAGAGATGTTTTTATAGATCGGAAGGTTTTAGAGATGTTTGAAGATGCGTGAACCTAAAGTAATGGAAGAACTTGTAGTCCTTAATTCTGGATGTAGGACAGTATTTTCCAAGCAACCAAATTGACAGCAAAACGGGGAAATCTTGTCAGACAAAAAAGAAGCTCAAAAGTTCGATTCTTTCTCCACTTGCAGGTGACGAAAACTCTACCTTTTTGTATCTGAAAGGAACAAAGAAAGCAAAGGAATTAGACAAGATATTCAGGAATGAATATGTAAAATTCAAAAGCCCACACAAATCTCACACGACATCAATAAACGAAAACTGATCAATTAGAGCATTACAGTTACAATAAAAAGCAAACATAGACGACGAGAGAAGGAGAAATCAAAAGTCCAAGGCGAAAATTCCGATATGTGTCAGTCAATAAGGTTCATCAATTTCGATCACCCAGAAACAAAATATAATCAGATAATAGAGAATTCGAAGCTTAAGAAAACGATTTGGTGTTGATAATCCATCTTAGATATGTGATGTTAATAATCAGTAATCTTTCAAAGTTTTGGCCGAATGAACTCACAAATCAAAAACCACCTCACACAAACCACAAACACATAAGGTAATCAAATTGAAGACTAAACAAACACTTACCCGATGGAAATCAATGAAAAGAGGAGGGAGATGACGGGGAGAGTTGGAGGGAGATGACGGGGAGAGTTGGCCGGAGACCGACGGAGATGCCGAAATCCCCCGGATTACACTCGCCGGAGACTGACGGAGATGCCGAAATCCTCCGGATTACACTCGCCGGATTCTTCAAACCTAGCTTTCTCTCGACGGAGATGTCGAGAAGAGAAAGGTTTTGTGGAAAAAAAAAATTAACTTTTGTCGCAAATCAAAGAAAAAGTAAAATATATCTTTTAATTTAATATTTTCCTTTTTATGTAAACCAATCAAATTTTTTGGCCATTTAACTTAAATTTTTTTTTTCTTCTAAATGGACTATAATACTTGTCTCTTTTAAATGATAACGTTTTTAACTATCATAGATCCGATCTCATACAAATAAAATAATCAATTAGAGTATATAGACTAGTTATATGATATACATCAAATTTGAGATTCAAACGTTTTAACTATAAAAACATCGTAGATCCGATCTTTACCGCATGAATTCGAAAATAAGATATTAAGCAAACTGGTAAGTATACATTATTATTGTTATTTCGTTTGCTTTAGTTTGCTATTGTACTTGTCTCGGTGTATAGACTTACGTTGTTTAATTTTGTAGAAGGTTTTTAGACTCTAATTTCGTTTTGTTTATGGATAATGAAGATCGTTTTGCTTATGAATCATCAAGAGGTCTTTGCATACACCTAGAATATCTTTGAATACACTTAAATATTTGTTTGATAAATTCACTATACTCGGGATGTGATTCTGAAAGTTCAATAATAACAAAGTAGCCAACTTTTCCAGTAGTTCCATTAAATTAGGGACAAGCTGTTAAGGTAATATAGAATCTGTGAATCAAGCAAAAGCGACTTCAATTTGATGGTCTTCTCTGGTTTTGAAGTTCCATTGAAATACTCACAACCGCTCTTGCTACTTAGTGAAGAATGTATAGAATATGCAAAATCAAGCAATAACATGACCTATACAGGTTGAGAAGGTCTGCGATGAATCAATGAGCACGAGGCATACCGGTCCATTGGATTTCTCAAATCAAAGTTGCATGGTTGCGAATTGGGTTTCTCGGAAACAAATTGTACAAGGTTTTGTCATACAACAAAATACCAAATGCTTTTCGTTTCTTAACTTATTCAGACCGTTTGAGCAATAGCCAACATGAGCAACAAGATGGATTTCTGAGAAAAAGGAAGATGGATGATAAAAAAAAAAGCATAACGAGACTCATGAGGAGCTTCCTCCTGCAGCCTGAGCTTCCTTTCTCATCACTGCTCTCGCAGAGATCACATAGCAGCATCCTGAAACAAGCAGACAAGACAAGGCTATTCAAACTATGTCATCAACCCCTAACTCTATGAGCCCCACACTACAAAGTGCTTAGATATGTATATCAGAGAATTTGTTAAGTTTTTAGCTTTCCATAAGCTGATGGTGAAATAACATACAAGGAAGTGACAAAAGTAGTATATTGTTATGAGGAGTGAAGCACAAGGATATCTAAATCTGCAGCTTTTAGTGATTGAAAGGTGGTCAGGATCACAGAAAAAAAATCATTGAAAGATGGTCAAGATCACAACAAAATAATCTCTACTATCTGAAAGATGGTCAAGATCACAACAAAATAATCATTGAATAGAGCCACTTAAACATTTGAACGTCTGAAAGATATATCATTTCTGCCAATAATGGATCATCTTTGACAAAGCTACTAAATAGATATAGTTGACTACACCAACAGAAATGGCAGACAAATTATGTTTTATAAGGACCAACTCTGTACAGATCCTTACAAAGGCAGAGTTGTAAACGAAGAGAGTGTTCTTTTACCTACTTTTATTGTTCATTTTCTTTTTATATTTTGATAATCTCTACTATCTGTAAATTGTACTGTTTTGCGTTTTAGTATTTACAACTTGAGTAAAATATAATTCATAAACGAGATGTTATAGCTAAACATTAGTTTGTCAATACCATTTAAATCAATTTTAGTGAAAAGATTCGTTGGTTGATTTAGTTTTATATGATGAATTTCAAACTGAATAGTATACAAAAAAAGCATATTTGAAAAGTGATAAAAAAACTTAATTACAAAGGCAAATATATTTGAAAATTTTATAAAATATTATCATTACACGTTGGCCCGCGGCCTGGTCCGTTTGTTCGTCGGGCTTAACGGAGCGGGCTTAGACATAGTTTTTGTCCGCGGTCTTAACGGGCCGGCCCGTTGCGGTCCAAAAAATAAAATTGTCCACTACGGGTCCGGGTCCGTTGGACGCGGACCTGTTTGACATCTCTATTCCCGAACTTCCAACTAGCGCAAAACAAGTTTAGGGGGTAAAAAAATCAAAAGCCTTGCAACTATTCTCAGCTTTATGTACTGGAAATTATAAAAGAATTCTACTGACAAACGATGTCGTGTATAATGAAAACGAACCTAAATTATCAAAATATCCCGAAGATTATCACATTAGCATTAGTGTTCTTTTTCTCGCGTTGCAATATGATTAGGGTTCCCATACGTATAAACCTCACTTGCAAATTCAGTTTTTAAAATCAAGGAAGATAAGATCAGATCGTAGAAGTTTTATCGGCTTTGGACTTTCTCTTTGGACCAAACTTCTCAAACTTAATAGTCAATAAAAAATAGTCACTTTTTCAAATTAAAAGCTTCGAAACGAGCATCCATAATGCAAGTGATTCTAATCATGTCCTTCCTATCCTAGGAACTTGTTCACGAACAACGTCAGACTTTGAAACTCTCTCTTTACCAATGTCCAAACAGATTTTATGAAGTAAATTCAAATAATTGTTCTATATAAGACAATCTCCAATATATTACTCTAAAATAAAGTAATTCTAAAATAAATGTGAGTTTCTCTCCAATGTATTTATTTATTTATGATTCTAAAAATGAATATTCTAAATATATTTTATTACTAATTCATTTTATTTATAAACATTTACAATTCAACCCCATTTATTTTATAACTTCTATAAATTATGATGTTATTTAAACTAAACATTTATTATATAAAGAGAATTACATTACATCATATAAAAATAATAAAAGTATAATTTTCTATTGAAATTCAGTATTTTCTTTGATGTCTAACATATGTTAAATCATGTTTGTTAATTTTTTTAGTTAATTATTATCGTGAAAACTAGTCATATGAACATAGGTCATATCCAGTTAACGTTGTTTTATTAACATGATCAAACATGCATAACTAATTTTATTTATAAAAATTATTGTTTGTTTTAGTCATAAATAAATAAAATAAAAATTTAAAGGACCATTTTATAAATAAAAAAAGTTCAACTCTATTATAGAGTAAGAAATAGAGTTCCTCTAAATATAGAGCAAAAATAGCATTCTTCTATTTTAGAATAAAAAATAAAAGTGGATTGGAGCACATTTTACTCTTAAAAAGTATCACAATTAAAATATTTTCTTCGACTATGGAACTACATACTGGTTTGATCCCTAAAATGGATATGTAGACAGCCTACAGAGTCAGACACAACTATTACATCAAAACAATCACTACATCACATCATCGTACTACAGTCAAAGGAAAAACATGATATTATACAGATGATCGAATCCTCATACTACGGGAAAAGGAACGAGATTGTCTCCCTCTCTAAAAATGAATCACACCCTCATGCTATATCAAAAGGGAAAAAGACTCATCATAGGTCGAATCCTCATAATACGGTAGAAGGAAAGATATCATCAACTTAAAACGAGCTGAACCCTCATGATACGATAAAAGCGAAGAAGAGATATAACAATCTTATCACGATAGATCGGATCTTCATACTACGGTAAAAGGAAAAAAGACTATCTCCAATTCGGACTCTCATACTACGGTAAAAGGGGAAAAATCAACCGTTGAATTCGGAGATATCAATCGTTGAATTCGGAGATATCAACCGGAGGTAAAGGCATGACATTATCATTTAAGTATTAATTATTATTTTCTAATAAATATATATTTTTAATGTATTTTATTTGCTCTAAAATATGTTTTTATTAAGAATAAATCTATTTTAAAAAATATAAAAGAGTAAAATTGGCATTTCAAAATATAAAATGTGTAAAACCTATGCGATTCAGTAGTTCTATAAAAAATGAATTGATTAATAGGTTAAATATTAAAGAAGAAGTGATTAATAATTCATATATATATTTTTTGAAAAGACAAAATAGTTCGTTTTTTTTTTTTTTTTTAAATATATAATTGATGTATTTTAAAGGTGTTTTCCCTATTGTTTTATAGTTTTTTGCTATCCACTCGATCTAAAATGTTTGACTAAGCGAAAGAGAAAAGAAAAGACTCGAAATATATTATTATTTTTAAAATTAGTAATCCTCTGTGTGAGCCCCCGAAAATGTTCCACATTATCTCAAATTATACAATCATCAAAAGTCTTTTGTCCAAATCAGCCACATAAACTTTTTTGTTTTTTCCCTTTATAGAGATAAACACACGTATGAGGTATGACGTGTCAAAATATATATAACAACAACAAATTTATGAAAAAATAGCAGCAATTCTGGTGTATCTAATCTACTTGACAAAGAACAATATGTCCTTAAGTAATTTTAGTACGACATCAATTGCTAATCTAAATCTTGTGTCAACATCTATAACCCATGATTATATTAATCTTTGGTTTACGCGTGTAACGAGTTAACGAGTCTATTATGCACTCAGCTTGATAAAAAATATACAGCAAATCAGATCTTAGATCAGAGGGAAACTATATACTACAATTAGTAAGAAAAACATCATAAGAGAAATTGGAGACCGGACATAGTCATTTGACACCAACTAACATTCTTAATCCCATTGTTCGATACTGAGTTCACAACAAGATTAACTCATATATTCTCCTAATCAACACCTTGCTCTCTTGATTTTATGGGACTGTGTTGTAGTTCCTCACTCTGAATCAGAAAAGTTCATTGTCAGAACCAGAAGACAAACAAGAGTCTGATCGACACAAGCTTACCTGTAAATTCCATTGCTTTTTCATTTGCCGGCATCCAGGAAACCTTGACCGGTGATTACAATGGCTAAATCAGCTCTCAGAAAGTAAGCGGTCAAGCTCATCAAACCCATCATCTTCATCATGTGCAACATCTTTCAGAAATTTCTGTGTCGTAGCAAGAGAATCAAGCTTGGTTTGTTCATAAAATGAAAGTTTTTGCGAATCCCATTCCTCTTTCAGTTTCTCCACTCTCTCTCCCATCAATTCTTTCTCTTCCGATATGTGCTTTATATCCTCAATCTCCACTATTTCTCCTGCACCTTAGGATTACCAAACAAGTGATATAAGCATAATGAATCATGATGGTACCACAAAAAAACATTACAAACACACGTGCTTAAAATCTTACAGAGGTCGAAATCAAATAAACTTTACAATTTTGCTCTTTCAGTGATGGGATGAGAGGCAATTAGCATCAATGGTAAGACTTAGAGAAATGAAAAAATATGCGCACAAACAGTTCATATGAAGTAGAATACCTTTGATTGCGCGCTTCTTGGCCTCTGCATATTCTATAGACATTTTATGTTGGGAAGTCAAATCAACTTCATTACCCTGATAAGCACAAAAGCAACAAGAATGGGGCAATATAAAACAACTTAGTAAAGAAAATAATCAAAATGTTGGACATACATCTGTATAATCTTTTGTCTTCTATCTTAGGGAAAGAGCAACAGAGATCTTCAAATATGCAAATCTCGGAAATGTAAATACTTAAAAGATTAGGTATCTCGTACTCACCATATCCAAATGAATAAATTGCTCAATCTCGGTGTTAGAGCTTAATCTGTTCAAGTCAAGATGAGAATCATATCACTAAAAAGGGTTATTTCAAACTACGATTTGTTAGTCCTTCGGAAAAAAATTAGGGACCAAATGACATACTTTTCATAGGCACAGCGCACAAGTGCATTCTGTAGCTCTGTTGATTGATTAAGTTTCTCGGTTGCAGATGCTTCATTAACTTCCACAGCTCCAAATATAAACACGTTTTTATCAAGCATTTGTTTTGCCACAGCCGTAGCTATCTCTACACCTTCATCTTTTGCCTCAACTATAAGATCCCTAAATTTTCCAAGCTCTTCTGCAAACAACACGGTTTTATAAAAAGATCAAACAGCTATCTAACTTCGATAAAACATGTATGAGAACCTTACAAGTTAATTATGAGTATAAAAAATACAAACAAACAGTTGAAATAAGCTAAAGCTGAATGAATGAATCACATCACAGCAGCTTTCACGTTTTAGGTTTGAAGAAAGAAACTAGTGAAAAAGATAGATCAAATCGTTATGTACCCATTATAAATATCACCAAAACAACAACAAAGGTAAACACTTACGAAGTGAGATATATATTCTGAACTTGGGTTTAAAAGGTTGGATCTCATGAAGGCAATAGAGACAGTAAAGACCTCCAAGTCTTCGTGAAAAGGAATCTCCAATACTAACCATGTGACCTGTAGACATAAGGTTTGCTTGTGAGCTTAGCTAAGAAAACAAGCACAATGTGAATACAGACAGCAACGAAAAATTAATCCCGAGTGTTCCAAAAATCCATGAAATAGACCTCAACTTACCGATGGTATGAGCATATAGTGACTGCATGAAAAAGGCTAAGTTGGTGCTAGGAATGGCTTCATATATATAAGAAAATTTTCGAGATAGCCACACCCTCTTCATATCAGCAAACGTTGTCAAATCACCCTGAAAGTAAAGCCAGAGACTCAACAAGTTGAAAGCCTGAAAACAATTTTAAATGAAAATTGAAATAACTAACAAAGATGGAGAAACATAAATAAAAGTACCTCCACAAACTCTTCTATGAGTTCATCGATATCTCTCTTGAACAGAGAAAGATTTATCCCTGACATGCACAAAAAAGTATGAGATTGAAGAAACACAAAGATTAAGTACCATTCCATTCTAGGAGAGAAAGGCACCAAAGACTCCATAGTTCTCGTAACATCCCCAAAGAGACGATCATTAAGATCATTGATCGATGTGTTCAAAATAGAGCCTCTTCCCTTCCAAGGAAAGGTTCAAAATGGGGCTAAAAATCCTACTATGCTGGTTCAATGTTTGACATCTCACCTGAAGCAAGCGGCTTCTTCTTCCTTTGCGACTTTCCATTCACGGGAACTAGCTTCCAGTTTTTTCTCCGGTTCATTATGGTTTCCCTTTCCTTTTAGCTACAACAATGCAAAAGTTTCAGACTTTCTCCTCTGAATAAACAGATATATATCCCAAAACATAAACACCAGATTTAAACCAAAGCATCCCCACAACCACAACAAGCTTCGAGCTTTCGTTCTGTATGGAGATATTCATAAGAAAAGAAAGACCCTTTTGCAAAATACGATAATTTACCCAGACAATGATCATCGGAACTGAGTTAAAAGTAGAAAACTTGTTCGGTTACCTGAATCGAACCAGAAACAATGGTGCACGGAGGAGGACGAACTCAGGGCGTAGAACGATGGAGAAAATCAGCCGGGCCGTTTTATTTTTAGAAATATATTTGGGCTCAGCACAATATCACAAGGCCCATCTTTTGTTCTGTTTTATATTTTTATAATAAACTAATAAGTACCCGCATATATACAAGTTTGTAATTTATATTTTATAACCTGTGAAATAAAAATTAAAGACAAAAAAATAAAAAACAAAATTAGATCAACCGTGAAAATATATAATACATAAATTTAGAAACAAAGTTTTCGATAAATAAATATATACTTTAAAATAGAAATAGTATATATTATATATTTTAAGTTTGTAAGAAATTTATAAAAAGTTTTCGATGATATAAATATATACTTTATAAGAAATTTTGGTGAAAATATGTAATAAATAGTATATACTACCAAATTATGGTTTATATAGAGGTGATAAATTAAAATTCTTTTCCTTTTATGATTAATTTCCTAATCTAAATGGAAAAACTAAGAAATGTTTTTTTTCTTTTTAGGATTAGTAATACATTGTTTGATTTCCTTAATCTAAATAGAAAAACTAATATTTTTTTTTCCTTTTTTATTAAATTTTCTTTTTAGGATAAATGTAGATTTTGTCACGATTAATTTAAACGATAAATGTTACTTTTATCTTAACATTTATGCGATTAGGCTTTAATTATAACATAAAAACATTAAAAATTTGATTTTTTAACACATATTATAATCTGATCAATTAACATGACATTTGTTGCGATCATGCGAGTTAGCAAACTTGAAACATTCTACTTTATATAATAGGATTTTACTATTTTAAGTTTGGTCATAGTTGTGTATTATAAACTTTGAAGTTTCCTTTTTTCACTTTCTTTTATTATAAGTTTTTTACTTATTTTTGTTTTTCTTTTTTTAAGATTGCCTTTTTTAATTTAACATTTTTTAAAAATTTACTTTAATTTATTTTACTTTTTAATTAAATTGACTCATGACAAGATTTAAATTAACCATGACAAATATCAAGATCTCGTGACTTTTAAGTTTTATTTTGTCACTTTCCTTCATTATAGTTTTCCTTACTTATTCTTGTTTTTTCCTTTTTTAAAATTGCATTTTTTTAGTTTATCCTTTTTAATATTTACTTTAATTCATTTTACATTTTTAATTAAATTGACACATGTCAAAATCTAAATTAACTAAGACAAATGTCACGATCTCGTAAGTGTCACGCTCACCTTGAAAGATTCAGTTTTATATAATAAAGATTTTTTTTGTCGTGGTTATATATATTATCAATTTCTTTTTATGTTTCTTTTTAATATAGATTTTTGATAGTTTTTTTTTTAAGTTTCTTTTTTTAAGTGTCGTGGATATATTATTAGTTGTGTGGTTATATTATTATTTTAAATTTCCTTTTTATATAGATTTTTTTTCTTTCTTTTTTTAGTTTAACATTTTTTAATATTTAATTTAATTCATTTATACTAAAATTTCCTTTTTTAGTTTAACCTTTTTTAATATTTACTTTAATTCATATTTACTTTTTTATTTAAATTGACACATGTCAAGATCTAAATTAACAACCATGGCAAATGTCACAATCTCGTGATTGAAAATTATCCTACGTGTCACACTCACCTCGAGGGATCCAACTTTATATAATAAGACTAGGTTTTGCATCCACGCTACGCGTGAGTATTGTTTTTAATATTATTTTGATAAAAATCATATGCGAGCAATTATATTTATTGAGATGTTATTTTATGTATAATGGTGATTGTAATAGTATATATTAAAAATATTGCAGTTTTAATTTCAATAATTATATATAGCCAGTAAAAATCATATGCGAGCAATTATATATGTCTTGTTTGAAAAACGTATTATATGGTCGAACATTTATAAGTTAGTATATCAAAACCAACCAATAGAGGAGTCGAACATTTATATGTTTTCTATTCAAACAACAAAAAGTTATAAAGTTATTCTCTTTCCTTAGCTAATTTAACCAATAAAAATTTCTGATTTAATATACTAAATTGAAAAAACTAATAAACACAACTCTTTTTTTCACATTCATGACAACTTTCATTTTGAATTTAAGACAATAGATGAATATAAAATAAATTTTGAAACTAATTTAAAATCACAAAAGATCGATAATTTTTTGTCTGTTTTATCTTGAAGATGTAAAGACCAGGCTTTTGTCTGATAGCATATTAGTTTTGATAACTTTTAAATGATTTTTCAATTATTGTACCTTATTTCTTCCAATCAGAGTGAATAAGTTTTTTTTATTCATATTCATTTTCATTCTCGTTATATATGTTTTCTATCAAAAAACAAAAAAAGCAAAAAAGTCCAAAATTATTCTCCTTCTTTAACTATTTTAATCAATACAAAATTTTAATTTAATCTATAAATCGAAAAGCAATGTAATAAACACAACTCTTGCTTTCATATCTTAAAAAAAAAAACAATTTTGAAACCAAAACAATATATGAATATAATATGAACTTTGAAACAAAGTTATAATAACAAAAAACCGAAAAAATAAATATACTTTTTATAAATTTTACATTGGAGATATCGAAGCAAGAATTTTGTCTGGTGACATATTGGTTGTGATAACTTTTCAATGGTTCTTCGATGAGATCATAAACCTAAGCGATGATGATTTAATTCTCATACTTATGGGTCATTGCAAATAATATTGAAGTAACAAACATTATTTTATATCTGAGAAAATTGGTTTACTCATAGTCATTTTTTCTTCATTATAGTCGTCTTTCTCAATCCATGAGTGAATTATTTCTCATGCCGTTCTTTTTATTATTATTATTCCATCAGAACATAGTTTTGATGAAGAAGACAATTAAGTATGCCAAATCAATACCGTTAGAGGTATATAGCATCAGCTTTTATTTGTAATAGATATTTTTTTGACATATAATTTCCTTTTTTTTTTTTAAGCTTTTTATGTTGATTTTCCATAGAGTGAGCATAAATATCAAGTTAACTTCCTTTTAAATAATTATTTCTTTTGTCAATTTAGCTCTTTTGATATTTATTTCTATTTTTGATTTTTTTCTTTTGTTAATTTAGCTATTTTGATATTTATTTCCATTTTAAGAGACATGATTTTTTTGGCATATAATTTCTTTTATCTTTTTTTTGTTTGTTAAGCTTTTATGTTGATTTTTCATAGAGTTATCATAGATATCAAATTAATTTTATTTTAAATGATTTTTTCTTTAGTTAATTTAGAATTTTTGATGTTTATTTCTATTTTAAGAGACGTTTTTTTGGAATTTTTGACATTATTTAAGATTTAATTAAAATATTGATTTGGCATATTTTAATTGGTCATTTAAAATTCTATGTGGACATCCTTAAATGCATATAACATTAACTTTTATTAGTATAAGATTTTATTTTTACATATAATTTTTTTTTGTTAAGCTTTTTATGTTGATTCTCCATATAGTAAGCATAGATATCAAGTTAGTTTCCTTTTAAATGATTTTTTTTTGTTCATTTAGTTCTTTTGATATTTATTTCCATTTTAAAAGATACAATTTTTTGAAATTCTTGACATTATTTAAAATTTAATTAAAATGCTGATTTGGCATATTTTTATTGGTCGGTTAAAATCCTATGTGGACGCCTTTAAAGGCCTATAGCATCAACTTTTATTAGTAATTAGATAAGTACCCGCATATATGCGGGTTTATAATTTAATATTTTATAACCTGTTAAAAAAAATTAAAGACGAAAAAATGGAAATCAAAATTAGATCACCCGTAAAAATACATAATACATAAATTTAGCAACAAAGTTTTCGATGAAATAAATATATACATTGAAAGAAAAATTTGGTGAAGAGATGCAGTAAATAGTTTTGGATAAGATTATTGGACTTTTAATTTTTTGGTGTGTAATTGACACAATACCAAATTGTGGTTTATATAAAGTTGAGAAATTATAATTATCATCCTTTTAAAATTAATTTCCTTAATCTAAATGGAAAAACTAAGAAATATTTTTTCTTTTTTTAGATTAATTTTACCTTTTAAGATAAATTTAATTTTTAACTTTTTAATTTTATTTTTTTTGTAACTTTATCTTTTAAGATAAAATTTTCAACTTTGACTTCTCATAATTTTTAAGTTTTTTTTTATTAATCGATTTTAATTTTTTTATTGAATTAGTAAATTTGAAACCAATAAAAGTTAAGAAAATACATTTCTCGAAACGCAGTAACATAATCAAAATCACGATTCATATAGAATTTAGTTCCAAAAGATGCCGACAAACAAAAAGAGTTAATTATATTGAATTATAATAGTATTTTCATGTATTCAAAAATAATTTAGATTAAAGTTAGATAATAAGTTAATAAAATTAGGATAATATATTTGTTAAAAAATTACCAATATAATGATCTTCTCATCAAGTAAGAGTAAATTCATTCCTATGAGCTCATTGTTTTTTTTCAAATTTATTGCCTTCGACTTTATGATTAGACGACCTACGGTACGACGATAAGAGCGCTTCCTGTTTAAGTTATCTAATGTTAAATAGTCTCTATTGTTATTTAGAATTTCAGCATTCATTGTTTCTCTCTTGATATTCCTGTAAAAAAAATAAAAAATTTGCATTAACGTACAACATAATTCTTTTTTTATATATATACACCAATAAAGTATCATAATTATTTTTGTTTTAACCATCACCTCTATATGTAGGTATGTTAAGATATAGATTACAAAAGATTGAGAAACTATAACGTACATCATATTTTTCAGCATAGTAATCTAAAAAAAAAAAAAAATAATATTATACACCACCTCTAAGATATTTGCCTAGATATGGTGTACAACATAATATGGATCCGTGCGTTGCTATTAACATATAGAGGCTTGTAAAATTACACAAAAGATTACCTCTTAGTAATTTGTTTTGCGTTTGGTTTATGTATCTCTATTCTCAATATTTTTTGGGTTGTAAAATTGAGAAACTATCAAATTGGTTATATAGAGGCAAGAAAATATAATTCATTTTCCTTATATGACTGTATACCTTTTTTTAAATTTCCTTAATCAAAATAGAAAAATGTTTATCTCATTTTTTTAAAAAATTAGTTTTTATAGATAAATTTCCTTAATCTAAAAGCAATTTTTATTTTCCTTTTTTCTTTTAACTTTACATTTAAGATTAAGTCTATGTTCTATTTTTTTTCTTTTCCTTTCTTTTTTTGGCTAAGTTTACTTTTAGGATACTCTTTTTTTTTCCTAAGATTTTTTTTTTGTTGCTAACTTTACTTTTAGGATTAAGTCTATTTTTTTTTTCTTTTTTCTTAAATTAAACTCTAACTTTTAGTTTTAAGATAAATTTCCTTATTATTTCCTTATAGATCTATTTATGTAATCTAAAATCAATTTTTATTTTCCTTTTTTATGGTAACTTTACATTTAGGATTAAGTCTATGTTCTACTTTTGTTTTTTGCTAACTTTACTTTTAGGATTAAGTTTTTTTTTTCTTTTTTCTTAAATTAAACTCTAACTTTTAATTTTAAGTTAAATTTCCTTAATAAATAAAGTTTCTTAATCTAAAAACAATTTTTATTTTCCTTTTTTATGCTAAATTTACATTTAGGATTAAGTCTATGTTTTTTTTTTTTTTTGCTAATTTTACTTTTAGAATTAAGTCTCTTTTTTTCCTTTTTTAAATTAAATTCTACTTTTTGATTTTAAGTTAACCTTCCTTAATCTAAAAAAAACTTTTATACTAACTCGACACGTGTCAAAATCTAATTGATTAATTCGACACGTGTCGCGATCTTGTGAGTTACTAACTTTGAATCATTCTCTTTTATATATATATAGATAGATAATAGATGTTTTTTTCTTTCTTTTTTTAGTTTAACATTTTTTAATATTTATTTTAATTTATTTTTACTAAAATTGCCTTTTTTAGTTTAACCTTTTTTAATTCATTTTTTATATATTTAAATTGACACATGTCAAGATCTGAATTAACAACCATGACAAATGCCACAATCTCGTGATTAAAAATTATCGTACGTGTCACACTCACGTTGAGGGATCCAACTTTATATAATAAGATAAGGGTAAACGACATATATTTTCTCTTCAAAAGTATCAGATTGCAACAGTTTCACACAAAGTTAGTCACAACTTTGTCTTATTTCTACATGGTTTGAAAATTAAAAACGTGTATCCTACAATTTGAAAATCCGAAACATATTTATCGGACGTTTGTTTTATTAGTTTGCGACCTCAACATGAAATTAAGCCAACTATATCCGATACAAGACCAAGTTAGAAACATGACCGGGCCTCAAATCCGATCCATTAACCCGCGACCTTAACCTTCAAAATTAAAAACCCCCAATTAAGTATTCTGAAAACTGACAACACTAAAAATTCAAATAAGGATACGATTGAAACAAAACTATGCAATTCAAATCAATAAGGAACACAAGCATAACAATCAACTAATTATCACAGCCGAGACGGAAAATTGCTCATTTAATTCTTTACCTTTTTTCGCTCGGTTAATTTATTTTCCAACTATCGCTTGCTCAAATAAATTTTCGAAGTTGTAGTTGACTTCACAAAATCAGGATTAAAAATGTCAATCGTTAATAAAACAAACGGAGACATTAACGTTGACTTTTTATGAGTCTAATTTTTGCTAAGTCAATTTAAACTTGAAAAATTAATTTGATAACTTAAAAGTTAGAGAATTAATCTGCAAAATTGTAAAACTAGAGGAATTAAATGATCATATCCAAATATAGTATGATTTTTAATAAAAATTAGTCTTCATTTTAATAATATACACATAAATTATTACGGTTTATTCATAATAATTTTCAAAATTGTCTTATAACATTTAAAACTATTTAATCTGATAAAAATCAAAATAACTATAATCTTCTACTCTTATTACTCATTGGTTCCTCTTAAGATAAGTTCTTTCTATTTATGAAATTAGTTCAACTAAAAGTATGTAATTATCAAAAAAAAAAAAGGTATGTAATTATCACTCTGTTAGTTTTCTCTATATCTAGGTTGAGGGTAATTTGTATGTTCCCAGAGTAGGAAAACAAGCATTGGAACAAAAGTCAGGTGATAAACATTAAAAAGTCTATGTCCAAAAATAAGATCAAGATCAAACCACGTACGTGGATTGGTGAGTTTGCCGTGGCAACAAAAGAGCTCGAGTAGAAACTTCAAATTACGACTTTACATTGGTGACTTTTTCTTTTCTCTATTTTTTTCTCGTATCCGACTCCCTTCTTTCGTGGATTACGTAGTATCGGAGAAAATTTACTTTACTTCTCGCGAAGGACAGATACGAGATGACAAAGCCAGTACGTGTTCAATCTCCTCGATGATAAACTGTTAAGAAATCGCAAGTGAAATTTAGATGAATTTGTTAAACCGTAAGAATAAGAGAGAAAGTGAATCGAAGCGAATATCTTTTTTTAGGATTTTTATTTATTTATTAATGGGAATAATGTTTACAAATCTTAAAAATTATTTTATATAAATTCCAAAACCGGGCCGATATAAGTAAAAGTAGAAAATAAAAAAATATTTTTTAAAATTACTTCTCTTTTTGTCTAACTCACTTCCTTTTTTGTTTTGTGAAGAATCCGTGAGTTATCCAACAAACTTTACAAGGAGCTACTTTTCAACCCCATTTATTCGCTATAAGCTATCGGCCAATGGTTTTCACTTTAGTCTCCGAGAAGAATCTTTCTTATTTATTACATTCGAATATTTAAATCATCTTTAAACAATAAATACCACTTTAATTTTTTTGGCTTAGTTCAAGTTTTATATATCAACTATTTTTTATATTCACAAACAAATGTAGTAGAAAAAATTACAATTCTTGGAAAGTTGTATTATATTGAGAAAGAAGTGGTATTAAAGTTTAAAAGTTTGCAAACCTATTGTTTCTTCAAGTTTGCATTCTGTATTAATAGTTTAAGAGACTATTAGTTAGTACATGCAAAGTTTCACGTCAAGTTTGCATTCTGTCATCGCAAGCCAGTTTTGTATTGCTAGCCAAGCGATAAAATTACTCCAAGGGATATCTTGAAGAAACCAAATGATCTTACTCCACGGTACGATTTGTTTCTGCTGGTAATTAATTCGTTTTTCTATTTAAAAGATATGTTAAAAAAGTTGTCAAACAAATTGTTTGGTAAAAGAAATTGAGCGTTTACAAAATAAAGAAATGAAAAAAAAAAAAATTCATCAGTCTTCACTCTCCAACGGTACGTTATAAATAAATGAAGAAACCTAAAATCTCATTAGAACCTTTTATAAAGATATTAACGCGTAGTGACAGAAAAGGCCACATTTGACTTTGTGACAGATATTAATGCGTAGTTACAGATTAAATAACTTTTAGGACCTTTCTAACCAAAAACCCACATTTGATTATTGGTATATTTATTACACTATTTTTTTTTTATAAATTCGAAATTGCCCTGTATGGTGTATGGTTATGAAAGCAAGGTCGTGGATTGTCAAACAGCTGAGAAATTTTTTTTTACCCATCTGAATTATTTTCTATTTTTTTATAATGTAAAAGACATAAAATAACTTTGTTAGTAACAATAAATAATTATTTTATTTTATTTTTTCAACATTTTAAGATCCATTTTGCTATAATTTTGATGTAAAACAAGAAATCTATATAAAAAAAAAAATCTAAACATATGAAATACAGATCGATGTGGACATGAAAACGTAAACAACTATGTGTGTGGACAGATGGAAATCTCGTATTATTAGTGTGAATGGTCATGTGTGGATGGACAGATGGGAATCTCGTATTGATACTATGATATTTGCAAGTAAATTACTTATGAGTGGTATATGACTTTGGAAACTTTTATGGTATTTGTAAACTCTTCACGATGTTAAGTTGTAATCAATACAATAAAATCCCTTGTGCCTCTCCAGGAGCTGATACCTCAGCTTTTTGGTGCTTTGGAGAGTTGACACCTCATTTAAAATCTGAACCAATCAAAATAAAACAATAATACAGCTCAGCTAACACATCATATATTTAGAGTGGATTTTATCATACCAAACTTCATGATTTGGATCATCTTTGTGGGCCTTAATTATATTCAGATCCAATTTAGAATAAGAAATACTTTTTATATATTTTGTGTTCGCTACGATATTTGCCATCGAACAAGAGATGAATTGGTTGATTGGTTTCAATTTTCTGTTTATAATGAAAAAAGGAAAGAAAAAAAAACTGCTACCCAATATGAATATTTAGTACTACAAATATTATTATAGATTAATTTCCAGCATTCGTGTATATTAGATGTAATCTCATATCGAAAAAAATAATCTGTATTTTTTTTTTTTGGGTGGTCATAGAAATATTATCTTGATTAAAATATTAAACCAATCAAAACATTTTAATTAATACACCTCATAAAAATATTAAATGGCATGGGGATTTAGTTTGAAATATTTCCAATTTAAAACCTCCACGTTAATTATATTGAAGACCCTAATATCGGCCATGTATATGATACGTAGGAAATCCAAATATTAACAGGTAAACTCGATCGTCCAGTAATGTAATTGGCTAATTGCTATGGCCACACAGATTAACCAATATTTTGTCTTTCAAAATAAAAAATGAAAACCAAATATGGATATTACATGCTTAGATTAGTTTCGAAAAGCAAATAGACATCAAACGATTCAATGCCACCATCGCTGTATTTGTCTTTTGTTACACTCAATTGATCACCAACATCATATTCATGAAAAAAATATAATAATCAATACTATTAAAACACTAAGTCTTTCCATATGAGAGACACCTCATCATTTTTATGCATCCTATGACTGACACATCATTTAAAAGCTATGACCAATTAAAACAAAATAAATAATACACATCAGCTCTTTTTCTTATGACACATCATTTCTTAAAATGGAAAAAACAAAAATCGATTCATCTTCGTCTCTTCTCTTGAAAAATCAGATAAAGTCAAAATAAAATCAATTTTTCAACAATCTCAAAGCGTTCATAGTCGAAATAAAAGGCTGTAAAAGGTAAAAGAGAGAGAAAAGTAAAGAAAAAACTCATTTTCTTTTGCTTTACCTTTTGTGCAGTTCATTAATTTTTTAGTCTTCTACACCGTAATCGTTTTTTGTAGGAAGAAGAATATGACGGGTTTCAATTTCTAAAGGGGAAAGCTCCATTTTTGCTTGGGAAAAATGGTTTGATTTTCGGAGATGGTGAATTTGCAGATATTTCACTTGACAGAAAGTTTAGCATCATCTTTCTATTATTGCTCGAATAATCATCAAGTGTTGGAGATTGGATTTATAAGCAATCCTTACATGTTTTGACAGAAAGAAGAATCAAGATTAATGATTAATTCTGGGAAAAATCTCGATTTCTGGAAATTAACATAAGAATGGTGAGTAATCGATAGTTGTTGTAATCTGAAGTTGGATGAAAGAGTTATTGGCTTCAGGTGGATAAACTGCGAGAAGATTTATGAAACCCAAAGTTATGATTTCAGAGGATCTCGGAAAATCAGAGGGGATAAAGACTGAGGAGTTGATTTCAGATGAAAACCTGGTGATATCGGAACAACTGTGGAGGCGCAGTGGTTCGCCGGAGAAACTGAAAAGGAAAGATGCAAAGATTCAAGTCGAAAATTGCATCGAACTTCACGGGTGTTCTGAAATAAGATGCAATAATCCCGAATCAGGTTTCGTTGGGTTGTCGTGATCATCGGAGAAGACGAATCAGAACATCAAAGAAGCTGTAAAAGAGAACAAAACGACCAATGGTGAAACGCATTTTAGAATTTCACTATCAGTAAAAAATTAAAATTGGCGGATTAAATAGTGACGTGTGAGAGAAACTACATCTACTAGAGAGAGTCAACATCAAAGTAATCGCCGGGAAAGGCAAACCACATATCAAGATAGTCGAATGGGAGTTGGCAACAAGACTCACAGTTGGTTGAGTCAAGATAGTGTTACAAGCTTCAGAAAGTCAGAGGAGGTCGACAGGTGAACTCTTTGCTGGAATTGGAGAGATGTTGGCCGGAGAAGAAAAGAAAAATGAAACCGCAAAAAATGGGAGATTCGCTGCGGAAGGACACCGAAGTTGCAGTCATCGATCGGAATGACATCGGGTCTGGTTTGATTTCACGCCGTCGAAGGAAGGGGAAAAAACTAAGTGTGGAAGAAGACGCGTGAGGGAAAGGGAAAACATGGGCTGTGCCGAAATGAAGAAAAGGTGGAGGATTGTGGGTTTAATATTACAAGGGGATTCAAGGGAGGGAACACATCAAAATACAAATAACTATAAGCAAATGAGTGTAGAGTTTAATTCAAGTTCAACCAATCATTTTATATATAAGATGCAAAATATGTAAAATCAGAGGAAAATCAAACAACTAAAAGTTAAGATGACAAATCTAAAGACTAACTGGAAGAAATTGATGTGATAACTCTCCATACTAAATAATAATTTGTCATTTCATTGTTGGCAATATGAATTTTAATCTTGGATAACAATTTTTGAAATCGTTTATTCTCAAAATGTAGAGAAATACTTGTTAATATTTTATTTATTGTTGTACAACTTTTATTCTTGTATCTAACGATATAGGAAGATTATTTTCTCAAAAAAATATATACTATAATTTAAAAAAAAAATCAGCTTTCAAAAAAAAAAGAATAATTAGTTTTATTAAATTAAAACTACACAAAATTATAACAAATTAGTAAAAAAACTAAAAAAATTAAATAAACCGCGGCGTAGCGCGGGAATGAACCAAACAAAACATATATACTACAATTTTTATGAAACATATATACTACAATTTTTTAAAATTTTTTTTCATTAATTTTATTAAACTTGAAACTACATACAAACTTATAATAAATCAGGAAAATACAATCTTAGTAAAGCACTACCCGCGGCGTAGCGCGGGCATTAACCTAGTGCAATTAACAGAGTTATGAATTCAGATCGACATGTACATGATAGCGTGGACAAGTTTTCATGGACATATCGACTTGGATGAACACAAAATCTCGAATCACTTCCATTATTAGTTTAATTTTGATCCTTGGATAAAATTTTAGCCTAATTGGACTTTTTCGACTTGGTAGCGGAATATCATAGTGGCTAATTGGAGGGTATCGATCGGTATTTCATTGTAGAATTTATCAACAGATTTTGACTTTTGTAGTTTTTACAAATATATTCAAGAATATGCAAATGATAACTACTACAAATGTATGTCTACGATTCATTGAATTTAGTTAGTTACTCTAGAGGTAGATATTTAGACGAGCTCTTGAGTAAGTCGTTGCTTGGATATGATAACGTGCACTCGTTTGCTATGAATTTAGTTAGTTAATCTAGAGTTAGAGATTTAGACGAGCTATTGAGTAAGTCGTTGTTTATATAAACCTTTAAAGCAAAATATGAAAAAGGTGAATACTATGAATTTGTTGAATTTCAATACGGTCATCTACACATGTCCATCCACGAGAGTCAACAAAAGAAACAGAGTCAACAAAAGGGTAATTTTGTTTTTTCACACACCAAAAGTAAATCAATAGTTAAAAGTGACGTATTGTGTAATAAGAAAGAAAAAAATGGTTTATTGTGTAATTGTTTCATTTTAGATTTATATATATATTCCCAAAATATATATTGATATGCTATACACCAACATACAGTTAGGGATGTCAATCGGGCTGGTCCGGTCCGGCCCGGCCCGAAACCCGTAAAACCCGCACATATTTGAGTCCGGCCAGGCCCGGCCCAAAAAAAAATCGGGCGTATATTCTAAAGTCCGGCCCGGCCCGGCCCGGACAGAGCTCTAGGGCTTTTCGGGCTTTTTCGGGCTTTTCGTTATAAACACAAAAAATTCACAATTCTCAAATGAAAAATAATTAAAACAAAATATGTATCAAAATAAATCTAAATTTAAATGTATTATATCAAGTCCAATTAAATTTAAAAGCAAAAGTTTGACCAAAAAATAAATAAAATTCAAATAAATTGTATTACCAAATAAAACATAAAATCAAAACACTTCAAATCTAGGTATTAAAGTTCATATTAGAATCTCCTTCATCGTCTTCTAAATCATCATCACCATCAAGAGCTACATATAAAAAAAGAGTAAAATAATATTAAACTTTTAGAGGTATAAACCATGTAGAAATGTCATTGAAATGTAAACCCAACCAAGTGCATGTACAAATCAGTGCTTCAACGTTTCTTGGTAAAAGATGATTTATATATTTATCCAAGACATGCGCACCAACATCAACATCAGTGATGCCACTGTAGTTATCGGAATGCTTAGAACATCACATGTCATACGAGGTAACTCACCATAATGTTGTGACTGACACTTCTATCATTATAAAACATTCATGTCTTCATAAAAAGTCAGTTCCAACATATCGTCTTCTAAGTATAGAGTCAATTTAGTCTTTCCTTCTTCTGGTTAGTTTTTCATACGTTTTGAAATCATATGATAAGTGAACCCAAATTTAATAAGACATACATAATCAAATAGTTCCGGGCTTTTCGAACTAGTCCGAGTCCGATCGGGTTAAGTCCGAAAAACACATTAGCCCGATCAGACTTAGCCCAAAATGCCCAATTTTTTTGGGCTTTTATTTTTAGGCCCGAACCCACTGTTTTTCAAGACCGGACCGGACCAGCCTTGGGACTTTGGCCCTAATTGACACCCCTACATACAGTATTATCTAAAATCATTCTCGCAAAAACAAATTAGCTCAATTATAAGTTGTTCTCATAAAAAAAAAAATTCCACCTTTAGTTCTATCTCTCTAATCGCTATATTCTTCGGAATACATTCAACATCTATGTATGAGACACAAATATTGTATTAAACTAAAACAGGTCAAATACTTTTCCGGTATCTTATCAATTTTCATCCCAGCGATTCAAAAACGAAGAAGTAAACTTTTGAGACAACTACAGGTAGGGGGTGAATGCTGACATTTATTTAGTATGAGGCATATAATGTAGTTAATATTAAAATTTAAAACATTTAAATAAATTTTATACTAATAACTTAAGAAAAAATAAAAATCAGTGTGGGACAGATGTCAGACCTCTTCCTTACCTGCATCCTAGAGGTGTTCTCCCTGAAACTCTACATGTTGCAAATAACGATATCGGTAATCGTTTAAAGTCAAAATAGAATTGTTGAATTGACATACTTACATATTAGTTTCATATTGCCGTACAAACGCATAAAGCCATGAACAAACGCTTCACCAGCTCACCTTATTAGGTTTTTTTCTTCTTAAAAGGTTAATTGTATTGAAAATATAAATAGTAGTACCTCACATAGATTTTTTAGAGAGTACTGATTCGGGTTTAGTTCGGTTCTTTTGAGATTCGGGTACCCAGATTTTTGAATTTTAGGACTCATTCGAGTATTTCATTTTTTGGATCGGATTTGGTTCGGTTCCGCTCGGATTTGGGTCGGGTTCCAGATACCCGAAATTTATCCCATTACTAAAAAAAACTAATAAAAATTGTTTAATTTAAATAAAATTTGGTTAAATTTTACAAAAATATTTAATTTTGACAAATAGAACCTAAAAATTTCGAATATTTTAATTATTTTTGTTATTTTGATATAAACATAACTAATATATTTAGTTTATAATTATAATTTTTAGTATTTTAGTTATTTCAAAACTAAAGATACATAATATTTTTAGATATATAATTGTATTTTGTATATTTTAGATATCCATTCGGGTTTTGGTTCGGTTCGAATACTCGAAATGTTTTATAAGAGGAATCATTCTGATATTTATAACTATTCGGTTCGATTTGATACATTCTAATTCAGTTCGATTCCAGTTCAGTTTTTGTCCACGCCTACAAAAAAAAAATGATGAATTGGATCAATTTGGAATTTAAGAGGAGTGTTGTAGTCGAGCTTAGCAATAATTGAAGGAGTCTTGTGAAGGCTTGAGTTTATCTTTATCATCAATTATTTATGACGATGGAGTATTCAATTCTCGACCAATACAAATATAACAAATATAATATCCAACTAATGACCATTTACGTCAACCGAGAGAGAAAAAACTGAGATTTTTCTGTGTGGATCCAAGTCAACGGCCGGAGACTTTTATAGCTCTGATATCTATTTGAGTTATTTTTTTGGCTACTTTTTTTATTTATTTATTTAGTTTTCTCATTTATTTTAAATTTGACAAAGTTTTTTATTATTTTTTCATGGCATTTTTTCAATGAATTTGGAAACACAATAGCTCCGGTTTAGTTGAGTTGTGTCAAAGAGGTAACTAACAGACTTAGAAGCAGGTGCTGGTGAGCTTCTCGTCGTAAACCACAGTTACTACGGAAGACGGCCTAAAATACAGACTCCTAATTAATCGACTGTTGGGAACGATGATCGCAGTGGCTTTGTTGTTATCAATGGAGCAATATAAATAGTTGTCTCGTTTCGGTGGTTTCTATTGGAACAATAAAAAAGAGTGGCAGCCGTGGTCAATTCAATCTGTAGCGTTAATAGATGTTTTTGGATTTCTATGAAGATTATCTCAATGAAGATTTTAACCATTTCAAAAACAAAAGTGGAGCATTTATCTTAAGAATTTCTAATCATACAAAAAATGTCGTTATTTATTTTAGATTCCTATGACTGAATCTTTTTTTCTAGTTTTTTAAATCTTTTGATATTTTGATTTTTTTTTTAATAAACTATGATTCGCGTTAAAATTTTGCTTACCATTTACGACTTATTCTAACAATAGTTACACGATTATCTATAAATAGCACATATTTTTTTTTGGTTTCTAATATAAAAAATTATTAGTGAAACTAATTTCTTGGTTTTTAAAAAAGGAGTAAACATAAATAAGAAACTTTGATTTAGTCAAAACCCAACCATATGCATTGCCTCAATGACTCTATATAAAGCGTCTTTGAGAACTCTTCACTTCAAACACAGAGCAGAAGAAAGTTAGCCAAAAAAAAAGCTAGAATAATGTGTATCTTCCTTTGTTTCCTCTTACTCTTTCCTTTCTCTTTGATCCTCTTCAAAAAGCTTTTACCGTCGAAAGGGAAGCTTCCTCCGGGACCTACGGGTCTCCCGATCATCGGAAACTTGCACCAGCTTGGAAGATTTCTTCACAAATCTCTTCACAAAATCTCTCAAGAATATGGACCGGTGATGCTTCTCCGTTTCGGGGTAGTCCCTGTGATCATTGTCTCCTCCAAAGAAGGAGCTGAGGAAGTGCTCAAGACTCATGATCTTCAGACTTGTAGCCGACCTAAGACGGTCGCGACGGGGTTGTTTACTTACAACTTCAAAGACATTGGTTTCGCTCCTTTCGGTGAGAACTGGAGAGAGATGAGGAAAATCGCTGTGCTCGAGCTCTTTAGCCAGAAAAAGCTTAAGTCTTTCAGGTGTATTAGAGAGGAAGAGAGCGAACTGTTGGTCAAGAAGGTATCAAATTCTGCTAATGAGAAACCAACCTCATCGGTTGACTTGAGGAAAGTCATTTTCTCCTTCGCGGCCAGCATCATTTGTAGACTAGCTTTTGGACAGAACTTCCATGAGTGCGATTTTGTCGATATGGAGAGAGTGGAAGAGTTGGTGCTTGAGTCAGAGACTAACCTGGGCTCCTTGGCGTTCGCTGACTTCTTCCCTGCAGGATGGCTCATAGATCGGATCTCCGGTCAGCATTGGAGGCTGAACAAAGCCTTTGCCAAACTCACCAACTTCTTTGAGCATGTAATTGATGATCATTTGAAGACTGGACAACCCCAAGATCACTCAGACATCGTAAGTGTCATGTTGGATATGATCAACAAGCCCGAAAAATTCGGTTCTTTTAAAGTCACCAATGACCATCTCAAAGGAGTCATGTCGGTGAGTACGAATATTTCTTTAGTACGTAAAATCTTTAAAGTCTTACATTAAAGGTAACTTGAGGAGCAAGATTATAGCTTGGGAAGCAAGTTAACATGAGATATAGACAGAGATCCCCTTTTGTTCGTTGGTCCATCTTCGTTTTTCTTATTCTGACTTGGTTCATATTGCTCCTTAATTTTGTTTTGAGTCCTCTTTGAAACTCAAAATCATGATTTGTTCTATATGTCTTTTCATCAGGACGTCTTTTTGGCTGGAGTAAACGCGGGAGCCATCACAATGATATGGACGATGACAGAGCTAAGCAGACATCCGAGAGTGATGAAAAAACTCCAAGAAGAGGTTCGAGCGACACTCGGACCCAACAAAGAGAAAATCACAGAAGAAGATCTAGAGAAAGTTGAGTACTTGAAGCTGGTGATCGAGGAAACATTCAGATTACACCCACCAGCTCCTCTCTTGCTCCCAAGACTAACAATGTCTGACATCAAGATTCAAGGCTATAACATTCCAAAGAACACAATGATCCAAATCAACACTTACACGATAGGACGTGATCCCAAATGTTGGACTAACCCGGAAGAATTCATTCCTGAGAGGTTTGTCGATAACCCTATCGACTATAAGGGTCAACATTTTGAGCTATTGCCGTTTGGAACCGGACGTAGGATCTGTCCCGGGATGGCCACGGGGATCACCATCGTCGAGCTCTGCCTTCTTAGCCTTCTTTACTTCTTCGATTGGAGTTTTCCAGATGGAATGACCATTAAAGACATTGACATGGAAGAAGACGGAGCTTTCGTCATCGCCAAAAAAGTCCCTCTTGAGCTTGTACCAACAGCTCATCGCTGGTGAAGAATGTAATAATATATATAAGATCGAGATGCTTTTAATATCGGTTTGGGTTTTGTTTTTTTTTCCTTGTTTTATGTTAATCCTATCTTGTAATAGAAATATTTCATGTTTATAGTAGTAATGTTTTGAATGTATTCAAGGTTGTTGTATGATCAATACCTTTTTTTCATATGGATGTGAAAATTCATTTAAGTATGCATCAAAGCAATACTCAAAGTAGTCTCTTTAGGCTTTGTAAGAGAGTGGCACGAGTACAGTAGAAACAAAGATAAGTGGCCAAAGTTTTGAGTGTAAAACCAAGAACATAAAGACGCCAAAGAACGAAGGGATCATATGTGGATATCTTTAGAGGCATAACAATAAACTGACTAGATTAGAGTCCATGTGATATGCTGCTAAAATAAATAAAAATTTGTAATTGATAATATGCATCATTATGATCCATATAAATATATAATCTATACTATTAAAACAGAAACATTTTTTATGTCCCAAGAGGAAAAAATCTATTTAAAACTATAATTTATCTGGATAATTATACATGTTGCCAAACAAGTATTTTTTTTTTAATAATATATATGATATCTTTATTGTTAGATATGAACATTCTAATTAATTATAATATCTATAAATAATATTTATTCTTTATTTGATTGATTAAATGATTTAAATTATAATAAATCAACATTAATCCATGATTGTAGAGATCAAATGTATACACATTATAATAACTTGATAAAATTTCAAATATTCAAAATTAGTAAATATTTATATTATACGACAGTATGGTTGAGCGGGTTAGGATTATGTTTTTACAATTGCGGTCCTTTGCGGGTTGGTTTGTCAAAATATGCAAGATATCAGGCTGATTCGAGGCAGATTAAAAGGACGGGTTAGCCCATTTTAACACATAATAAATAAATAATTTGTGAAATTTGATTTTATTAAAGTAATAAAACAATTGGTTGTGTGGTAATCTAAATTCATATAATAACAAATTTTATAATTAAGATTACATCGATATATAATTACCTAACTCATTCTCCTATTCTACTAATATTCACCATATGATAACATCATATAACTTTTATAACATTTTACCTTTTTGTTAGATAGAAAACGTTGCTACTATTTAAGGTTACAAAAATCACATAATCATGAATTTTTTATTAAAATTTAAGTCAAACCATTTTTGTTAGTGTTTGGTTTACATAATTCAATATAAATTTCACAAAAAAATAATGTATAAAAATTATTTCCCGCCCACAACGCAGATTAAAATCAAATTTTCACATAGAACAGATTAAAAATATGGTATAAACATCAAAACACATGTTACACAACAAATCAATAAAACATTATCTTCTCACTATTAACCTAAAAATTACGAATTCAACATATTTGTTAAATTAAATCTTATTTCTTATTTCATATTTTATATATTTCAATTTTAGTCTACAAAACAATTTTATCCCGCGCGGATCGTGGATTAGAATCTAGTTAGATTTTAAAGTAAAACATTTGTTTAGTTATTCAGAAATTATGTATTATGATTCACTATTAAAAAAAAATCAAAATTGGTTCATATTACGTGTCACACTCATATTTTTTCTTGTAGTTTCTATTTTTCTTGTAGAAATTAAAATTGAATCATATTTTTTTTCTTGTAGTTTTTATTTTTTCTCGTACTTTACTGTTTCGATTTTATTAGTTTTTATTTTTGTTAAAAACACAATTTTCTTTTCGTTTTTTGTTATTTGGTCTATTTTAAAATAAATAACTAAAAATTGTTAAGTTTATATTATTGCATTGACATATGTCACAAACTCATGAGTTATAATGATTTTACGTGTCACGTTCACGAACGCATTCAACTTTATATAATAAGATATCTATATATATTTTTGTCGAAGTATTGTTCAACATTTACAGATACATCTTATCATGTTCATGTGACCATATAGAATATAAAAATTTTAAAATATTGGGGATGAATGTGATTATGTGAACAACATCAATTTGGGTCTAAACCCAGTAATCCCTTCCAACGAGGTTCGAGTGCTGAAAACACTAGCCCAACTATCCGTCGGTAAAATTGGCACCATGTCTTGATGTGAAATAGGCAACTGGAAGAAAGTGGGCACCATGTCTTGATGTGAAATAGGCAACTCGAAGAAAAATTAGGTGAGATACATCCAGTCCAGCTCATGTAAATTTAATATAATTAATCAACCGTCTTGGTTGTCTGAATAAATGTGTGCTTAGCTAATATATATCCGGGATATATATGATCAAAAAAATAAACAAAGATATACATACTTATATATATATTAGAATGTGATTCGTGTTACACGCAGATGTTGTAAACAATTTTCTAATCTAAGGATATTTTATTTTATTTTATTTGGTTTTGTATAGTTAATTTAATTATCTCTGTTAGCTTAAGATCTGTGTATTTGTTTTTTTGGTTTTTTATTTAATTTATGATCATCTATGTCTTTATTTATTGGATGGTACGCATTCTTACCTTTTTATTTCTTTGGTGATCAATTTTATGCAATTGGTTGAGTTTTTTAAAAGGAATATATTTACATTTTAAAGTTGCATAATATTTTTTATTATTTTGTTTCATGTGAAGTTATTATTTTTGGAGTGTTTCATGTATGATTCTAATCCTATTTTTGTGTGCAATATGTTTGTGATTCTTAAGTCTATTTTTCTTTTATTTTTTTTTAAAACGATTTCCATATATAACTGGAGAGAAAGATGGAAATTTAGCAAACACATAAGGTTATTGATAAGGGATAAACCCATTACAGCAATAATAGAATTAACAGTTGATCAAAATTGAACGAGCTATCCCTAAATCTCTACATGAATAACTTAGAAGTAGGCGATGTCCCAAAACCCAAATAAAAAAAAGTATTTGAGAAGTTGGTGATTATGCCCGCCATCAGCGGATGATCATCTTGCCGACAGTTTCAGAAATTTTCTCTATCGATTGTGAAACTAATCACATATCAATTGACGAAATTTGTTGATTGTCGGATCCAACATCTAAGTCATAAGCCAAACTTAAAGTCACCGCCAATGTTAAAGTTACCGCCAATGATTCTTAATTCTCATGGTTGGGTTTTTGTTCCTCCAAAGTGATAAATTATTGTTGTGACGTGATTGTCGAAATTGTGTATTTTTATTTTCTTAATACATGTTTGTTGATTTTTATTTTATAATATGTTTATTTATTATGTAGCTCTATATCGGTTATATTTTGTGTAATCTATTAGATGAAAAATCTTTGTTGTTTGTTACTTTGCTTGTTATAGTTCAATATTTTTTTTTGGTCGAATTGTTCGATAGTTTAATATTAAAGTTTAGTTTTGTGTTTTATATCCATTGATATATGGACATGTGTTAATTTTAGTTTTTGCCATAGTTTCAAATTAGGTTAGTTATTTTTTGTAAAACTCATATAGAATATGTTTATAATTTATTTGATATTAACGATTTTAGGAATTGGGGTTACTTTTAGAAATTGTAATTATAATTAAATTTTTAAGATAATTCCTAAATGTTTTTTTTAACATATTTGTTGCCTAGGTGGACGCTGAGATGGCGGAAGGAGGATGGAGGATGGAGCAACCTAACTTTATATATATAGATATATTATGACCGTCTATATGCGGATTTATAGTTTAATACTTTATAATCCATGAAAAACTATAAACAAACAAATAGAAAACAAAATTAGACCACTTATGAAAATAAATAATATAAGGTTAAGAGTTGGCTCGGCATATTTACCGAACCGAACTGAATCGAACCAAACCGAATAACGTTATTTGGTTCCGAATAACCCAAACGGACACATTTCTAATTTTATTCGGTTTTCGGTTCGGTTTATTAACCGAATATCGAATTAACCGATTGGGTAACCGAATTAAAACCAAACTCATATAATACCATATAGAGTTTTGGACTTAGTCTTTAATAATTTTTATAATAAAATGCGTTAAATCTTAAACAAATGGTAGAAGAAGCTGAACATATTGATTCAATTGAACGAGGTAATTTTGGATATCACCTTTAGAATCTTATTGTTATATCTTTGTTTTCTAGAATATAAACTATTGTCACTTTTCACAAGCGTTAAATTGTCATTTTGGAGACGATTTTTACAACCGTAGTAATTTGGACAATATTTCTTCTTTTTTCTTTGTTCATTTTTGTTAGATAAAATTTTTCTCACAATAGTCAAACTCTTCATCTTATCTAAAAATACTCGTATTTATAAAGTGATTTTAGTTTGGTTATTAATTATAAAAACCGAAAACCCCGAAAACCGAACCGACATATAATTTAATCCCGAATAGAACCTAAATTTTTAAAACCAAAAAACCCGTACCGAACCCAACTAATTAACCGAATGCCCAGTCCTAGTTGAGACCGCCAACGCGAAACCACCTATAGAGAAGCCTACCATTTTGATTTTTATGATTTTATTCTATTGTTTGGGTTTTAATTAAATTTTGTATCATATTTTCAAAATTTTAATTTTTCACATTCTTATTTGATTTAGATTTATTTTGTATTATTTAAACACTCATATATTTATATTTTCGTACAGAACTATAAGAATTTTTTTTATTATTGATCTTTTCCTTTTAAGGTAAATTTAATTTTTTTTTTCTTTTTATTTAGTAACTTTACCTTTTATAATTAGAAATCGATTATAAAATTTTCCAAATTAATAATTTTTCTTTTTTTAATTAATTTTGGTTTTTAAGATATATTTACATTTTATATTTTACCTTGATGAATTGATTATAGCTTTGGAAAAGATTATTAGACTTTTGATTCTTTTTTTTGGAGTGTAGTTGAGAAACTACCAAATTGTTCATATAGATGTAAGAAATTAGAATTATTTACGTTTTCCATTGTTTAATTTCCTTCACCTATATGAAAAAATTAAAGAATTTCTTATTTTTTTTTATTTTATGAACTTTTTTTTTAAGGATAAATTTCAAATTTCTATTTTTTTTTATTTTTGATTAATAACTTTACTTTTTACGATTATGACTCGTTTATAAACTTTTATGATTTTTTTTTTATTAATTTTGAATTTTAAGATAAATTAACATTTTGTATTTTTACTTTTTGTTTAGTAAGATTATTAATTGAGACTACCAAATTCTTCATATAGAGCTGAGAAATTATAATGTTGTACGTTTTCATTGTTTAATTTCCTTACTCTATATGAAAAAAAAAAAATAATAATTCTTACTTTTTATTATATGAACTTTTCCTTTTAGGATTAATGATTCGTTTATAAACTTTTCCGCATTTTCTTTCTTCTTTTTTTATTAATTTTGGTTTTCATGATAAATTAATATTTTCTATTTTTTTCTTTTTTAGTAAATTTACCCTTTAAAATTAGGAATCAATTATAAATTGAGACTACCAAAATATTCACTTAGAGCTGAGAAATTATAATTTTTGTACGTTTTTAGTGTTTAATTTCCTTAATCTATATGAAAAAACTAAAAAAAATTCTTTTTTTTATTTTATTAACTTTTCCTTTTAGGATAAATATAAATTTTCTATTTTTGTTTAGTAGTTTTACTTTTTACGATTAAGAATCAATTATAAATTAAGACTATCAAATTGTTAATATAGAGGTGAGAAATTATAATTTGTTATGTTTTCCATTGTTTAATTTTCTTAATCTATATGAAAATACTAAATAATTTCTTTTATTTTTTAATTTTATGAACTTTGCTTCTTAGGATAAATTTAAAATTTCTAAATATTTTTAGTTTTGTTTAGTAACTTTAACTTTTACGATTATGATTCGTTTATAAAATTTTTCGCATTTTCATTTTTATTAACTTTGGATTTTAGGAAAAATTAACATTTTTTTTTGTTTAGTAACTTTACATTTCTCAATTTTTTTGATGAGCTTTACTTTTTAGGATAAATTTATTTTTTTTTATTTTTTTATTTTTTTTATTATTTAGTATCTTACTTTTTATAATTATGACTCATTTATAATATTTTCGGCATTTTTATTAACTTTTGTTATTTGAAAAAATTAACATTTTTTTTAGTTTCTTTAGTTTTAAGATTAAGAATCGATTATAAATTATTATTTTTATTACTATTTTAAAACTAAAATTATTAAACAAAAAAGAAAAATAAAATGTAAAAAAATTTCTTAATCGATCTCAAAGATTCCGTTTGATATAATTAGATAAGATTACTTGCTTGATGACACTTGTCCTTATTGGGCTTAATTGAGCGATTGGGCTATTCTGTCTTCCTGAAGTCCAATTAAAAATGGACTACTCTGTTATTTAGTTGTTTTATTTACTTTAGAAATAATGCAGACTATTAATTTTTCTCCAGGCATCCCTAGCAATTATTACTATAATAATCTACAAGGATTTAAAGTAAATGTCAAATGTCAATGTATGAAACAAAATTATTGTATTAAACTAAAAACAGCTTGTCCAATATCTTATCATTTTTCATCCCAAAGATTCAAATATGAGGAAGTAAACTTTTGAGACAACTACAAGTTATCTCTCTGAAATTGTACACTTTTGTAGAAAACTTGCGACTTTGTAAGAAAAAGTATAAGTATATAGGTAATCGTTTATAGTCAATATAGAATTTTTGAATTAAAATAAAAAAAATTCCCATACTCGTAAAGAAATAATTGAATAGGTATTTTTTATAACCACAGTCTTCTCGTCACGTACAAATTATCTGACCAATGACTCGTAGACGCGGTAAACCTAATATTGTACGTACAAACGCATAAACACACGCTTTGACCTTTTCTTTTCTTGTTTAAAGGTTAATTGTACTAAATCAATGATCATGATTTACAGAGGTAGGTTGCACACACACACACAAAACAAAACAAAAAAATTACAATAATCGAAGACGGCTGGTTTGGGTTCATATTTGAATTTTAATTGGGTTCAGATTTGGTTTTGTTTTTGTTTATTTGGTTAAGTATATATTGGTATACAAAAACCGAAATTAATCGTGTTATGTGTGCAATTTAGATTCAAACTTTAATTATGTGGAGAGACTGATTTCGAATTTTTATTCAGTAGGGAAATATGATTTAAATAGGTGTCATTAGCTCGACTGAAAAAATATCTTACGCAAAGCCTAGAGGTCACATGATCGAGTGACGCTTGAGACGGAACTAATATTACATGTTGTGGTACCGAACCTGGAGAGATTACGGGCTTCGGCCCAGAATCTCTTGGTAATCCAAAAAAAAAAATTTCATTTAGTGGGGATTTAGACTGAGATCCAAATTTTGTGTGGATATGTTACTATAAGATACTAGGTCGTTTATCCAAAAATAAATAATCTCTAATCATATTAATAAGGGTTGACTTCATTAAACCCCTCAAGATTAGTAGCGCCCACACTCATTCCCCCAAACTATTGACTTCATCACCAAACTCCGCAATCTCTAAAATCTAATCAATAAACCACCCAAACTATCACTTATGTAATTATAACTATCACTTATGTAATTATTCACACATATGCAATTAATTATGCAAAATCACTTTCAATCCTTAATTAACTACGTTTAATAAAGTGCGGTTACCCAAATCAGATTTTAAACCCATACCCGGACTCGGCCCACATATCCAACCCGGACTGAAAACATACTACGACCTGCTCCTCATCTTATCTTTCACTATTAAAATCTCTCCCACAATCGACGAACTCTAGTATAAGATTCTCTGTGTATTTGACTGAATGAGATGCAGGTACATATATAACAAAGAGAGTTTCCTAATCTACGATATCTACATAATCAAGACTGAATCATGTGTTTAATATGATTGATATCATATCCCTGACATCCTGTGATTGGCCGTGATATACAAGATATCCTAATATCTAGAAACACTATTTTCCCCAAATCGAAATTTGACAGAAAACAATCGGGTCAACAAAAGAATTTAGTTTGTCTTTCAAACCCTTTGTTTCAAACCCTTTGTTTGCAAACCGGGTTGGATATGTGAGTCGAGTCGGGTATGGGTTTTAAATCAGATTTGGGCAACCGCACTTTATTAAACGCGGTTAACTCAGAATTGAATATAATTTTGCATAATTAATTGCATATGTGTAAATTGCATAACTGATAGTTTGAGTGGTTTATTGATTAGACTTTAGAGATTGGAGAATTTAGTGATAAAGTCAATAGTTTGGGGATAATGAGTTTGGGCTACTAATCTTGAGGGGGTTTAGTGAAGCCAACCCTATTAATAAATAGGTTTTCATGATGATAATTTACAAAATTTCACCATTTTTTCTTCACGTACAAATTCTTCTCCCTATGAAAACTAAATTTTATAGAATAATTATACAGTTTAACGATTATTATATTCTTAATCTATATACAATATGATTTGGAAATGTTTTCTTACTATTTTATATATGACTATAGAATTATATATATATATATATGTCTTTAACAAAATATTATGCTATCTATTCTATTAAAATAGAAGCAATTTTAGTATCTATATCCAAACATTCCATATTTTTTTAAAAAAAAATCTGTTTGGAAACTATTTTAACATTATCCCAATTTGTTTTTACAAATATAAATATATAAAAATAAATATAATTCCGAATTTGGGATAATATATAAATTTAAATATAATATCTTGAGATAATATTTGCGGGTGAGAAGTGGTGTTCAAAATTTGTGGTTTAAAAAAAATTATTTGACAACATACAAAAGATTTTCGATTTTTGTTTTGTTTAGTATATTAAAAATAAATATTATTAAAAAAGAAATCAGAATAAACAATATTTATAGAATTATCAAACATGAATTTATAAAATAAATAATGTTAAAAAAAAACCAGCAATAATATTAAGTTGCCAAACATGAATTATATTGTAGACAATTGAAATAATCAGAAATAATTTTTTTGGAAAATATTAAATCATATTTTAAAGTTGAAAATATCAAACGAAATTGTTTTAATTCCGCTAAATTTTCTGATTTTAACTTAAATAATAAAAAACCTATGTTATACAAAATTATTTTAATATATTAAATTAATGTTTTGAAATCTGACTCGGGAAGTAAATTAGAGAGTCCTTCGTATCACCGGGTCCATAGGTTGACTCGGTTCGATACAGTCCGACCGCAATCAACAATTAGTGAAATTATATATATATTATGAAAACTAATAAATCTCTATGATATATTTGAAAAATATATGTTAAACTGACAATATAATTATTATTGTAGTTGATAAATTTTTATTCATAAACGAAAGAAGATCATAAAATATCAAATTGTAAAATCAGAATGACTCAATAAGAACAATGAATAAGGCTCTTTGATTGCACTATAATTTTTTACTTAACCATGATCCATCCATGTCAACGATTATGTCCGGTTCACGGTTATTTGCTGAGTTTTAACAAGTTTTACCGGGTTTTATAGTCTCGGATTTTAGATTTATATTTTGGATTGCAAGATTTCTACCGATTACAAAAATACATAAAACAACTTTTGTGTTTATCAACCTATGCTATATGTGCCTCGAGAGAGTTGATTTTATTCAAACACAATACAATAAAGATCAGAGTGAAACTTTATAGTTGACAAAATAAATAAAAATAAAAAGAAACTTTGATTTAGTCAAAGCCCAACCACTTGCATTGCCTCTATGGCTCTATATAATGCGTCTTTGAGAACTCATTAATTACTCTTCACTTCAAACACAGACCAGAAGAAAGTTAGCCACCAACAAAAAAATGTCTATCTTCCTTTGTGTCTTCTTACTCTTCCTTGTCTCTTTGATCTTCCTTAAAATGCTTTCATCGTCGAAAGGGAAGCTCCCTCCGGGACCTAAGGGTCTTCCAATCATCGGAAACATGCACCAACTTGGAAGGTCTATTCACAAATCTCTTCACAAATTCTCCCAAGAATATGGACCGGTTATGCTTCTCCGGTTTGGGGTAGTCCGTGTGATCATTGTCTCCTCCAAAGAAGGAGCTGAGGAAGTGCTCAAGACTCATGATCATGAGACTTGTAGCCGACCTAAGACGGTCGGAGCAGAGTTGTTTACTTACAACTTTAAAGACATTGGTTTTGCTCCTTTCGGTGAGACGTGGAGAGAGATGAGGAAAATCGCGGTGCTCGAGCTCTTTAGCCAGAAAAAGCTCAAGTCTTTCAGGTATATTAGAGAGGAAGAGAGCGAATTTCTGGTCAAGAAGGTATCAAAAGCTGCTGATGAGACACAAACCTCATCATCAGTTAATTTGAGGAAAGCCATTTTCTCCTTCACGGCCAGCATCATTTGTAGACTTGCTTTTGGACAGAACTTCCACGAGGGTGTCGATATGGAGAGAGTAGAGGAGTTGGTGCTTGAGTCAGAGACTAGCCTCGGTTCCTTGGCGTTCGCGGACTTCTTCCCTGCCGGATGGCTCATAGACCGGATCTCTGGTCAGCATTCAAGGGTGAAGAAAGCCCTTGCTAAACTAACCAATTTCTTTCAGCATGTGATCGATGATCATTTGAAAACTGGACAACCCCAAGATCACTCGGACATCATCAGTGTCATGTTGGATATGATCAATAACCCCACAAAGGCCGATTCGTTTAAAGTCACCGATGGCCATCTTAAAGGAGTCATGTCGGTGAGTAGGATCGAGTTATATATAAAGAATAATTATTTAGTGAATCTGTAAGATTCTACATTTTTGGTAACTTGAGGAATACAATTATAGCTTGGGAAGCAAGTAACTAAATACATATACAATTATCTCGTTTTGACAACAGGTTCATGTTCTTATGACTTGGTTTATATTAAATTTTCATAAACACTCAAAACCATGAACTAATCTTATATGTCATTTGATTAGGATGTGTTTTTGGCTGGAGTGAACGCGGGAGCCATCACGATGATATGGACGATGACAGAGCTAAGCAGACATCCGAGAGTGATGAAGAAACTCCAAGAAGAGATTCGGGCAGCACTCGGATCCAACAAAGAGAGAATCACAGAAGAAGATCTAGACAAAGTTGAGTTCTTGAAGCTAGTGATCGAGGAAACATTCAGATTGCATCCACCAGTTCCTCTTTTGCTCCCAAGACTAACAATGTCCGACATCAAGATTCAAGGTTACAACATCCCCAAGAATACCATGATCCAAATCAACACTTACGCGATAGGACGTGATCCCAAATACTGGACCAAACCCGAGGAGTTCATCCCCGAGAGGTTTGTCGATAACCCTATCGAATATAAGGGAAAGCATTTTGAGCTTTTGCCGTTTGGAGCCGGACGTAGGATATGTCCTGGGATGGCCACAGGGATCACCATCGTCGAGCTCGGCCTTCTTAACCTTCTTTACTTCTTTGATTGGAGTTTACCCGAGGGAATGACCATCAAAGACATTGACATGGAAGAAGACGGAGCTTTTGCCATCGCCAAGAAAGTTCCTCTAGAGCTCGTACCAACTCTTCATCGCTGGTGAAGAATGTCATCATTTTAATAACATCCACATTTCTATATGTTTGTCTACTTACTATCGGTTTGGTTTTTGTTTTCTCTTAACCTATTTTACGCTTACAATGTTAATGTAAAATTGTATTGTTCATTATTTTCTATTGAAATGGTCTTTTGATGAATAATTTTTTTGTGTGTTAAGAACATTTTTATATAACATTTTTGACATACATAAAAGTAAAACATTCCTTTTCTTCCAGAATCATTTTGGTTGGCTCTCAAAACTCTCAGACAATTGAAAAGAACAAAAATGTTAGAGAAATATGTTTCTGCTTGATCTTTCTTCCAGAATCATTTTCTGATTTTTGTGTGTGTTAAGCTTGCAACATTGGAGTGTTAGAGAAATATGCAGCCATTGATGAATATGTATTGCAGCCAAGCTAACAATGGAATGTTGTAGTGTTATTAGTGATTTCTTTGATATGTGGAATATTGCTTTATTTAATCCGAATTGATCAATGCTCTTAGTCTCCAATGGAAATAGAAATCCTCAAATATACAAGGAGTGATTAAATGTTTAGTGATTCAAAGATGCACAATACACGCTTTTGCTTCGCTGTCTTGAAAACATTTTATAAAAAAAGTCATGGATGCATTACATAATTAGCATTCAAAATACAACAGGAAACATCAATAAGTTTATAAAGTTTCTTGGGGATGAAGAAAGTACTACTAATATAAAAGCAGAGAAGAAAATTACAACACTCCCGAAACAAACAAAAGCCATAGTACTCATGATAATGGTGATGGTGATGATGATGATGGTGATAATGAGAGACTCAAGCACGTGTGATGTGAATCTTGATAGAGTGAACGAGATTCATGTTACGAAGAACCTCGCATTTGATTTGGTCTTTCACTTTAACCCTGTTCCTTCTACAAATCCTGTCCCATCCATTGAAAGAAACCCTATCATCTGCGTATTGCGATCTTTCCCCTATCATGGTCCCTTCTTCATCAATGTAATTGATGGTTTCACCAAACGTAAGCATGTGGTGTTTCACCACGTTTGATGGAATCAACTGCATAAAGAAAAACGAACAAAACCCACACAAACTTTAAAACCCATATTAAAGTAGATAGAGACAATAAACGAATCTAAATACTTTTGTTACCAGATAGTATTTCCTCTTCTTGAGGTGAGTATTGAAGAATAAAGAAGTCATATCCCCCAAATTTGAGCTCCCTGCAACAACTGAGACAACAATCTTTGATATTACTTTGGGTTTGATGATTTTAAAATGTGAAATACTTTGAAAAAACTATCTCACCTGGAGCATTGGCCACTGAAGTATCTTCTTCATCAGAATCAGAATCAGAAACCTCGACCGTTTGCGCCACAGCTCTTGTCTCTTTAAAACCACAACGACCGAAGACACTGACTTCAAACGTGCGCTCACAGTCGTAGACAAAAGTTAAGTACTCACCATCTTTGAGTTCATGGTCCTCTGCAAATTTCGACCATCCAGCAGTGAAATACGCACGGTCGCGTATTTTCGTGAAGCTCACAGTCCAAGTTCTTCCTCCAGTGCCTTGGAGCTTTGCAGTCTGTGGTAATGGATCTTTAAGGTATTCCGTGAAGCACGTCGGGATCTCCTGATGATAATCCAACACGAAATGTAAACAATAGACTTGTTATAATTCAAATCAACAGAAGCCACTTAGCTTCAACAAATAAAGTATGAGTGAGATACAGTGAGAAAGAGTGGAGATTTTTTCTGCAGCAGACAGAAACATAAAGACAGGTAAAGGAATGTGAAACAAAGATCTATACAAGTCCCCAATTTGAGAAAAAAATCATCTTCATCAGCGCTAGTAAATAAGCAACCAAAGATAGTTTCATAAAGATGATGGACAAAATTAAAAAAACTCGACTAGTAAAATGTCATTAAACTCATCTGAGTCTGTCTTTTCAAGTTAATAAATGCCCAGAAACAAAGCAACAAATCCAGGATTCTTTATCACTTACACTCACAAGACACGGTTCGTTCTCTCTTTTTTCCGATTTGATGCAGAAAAACAGGATGAAACCAAACCCTAACTGCTAATTAACTAAAGATTCCTTCCCATAAACCATAACGAAAGTCTGAGACTTTTCCTACTACAGTTATGTAAGAAGAAAGAGAGAGAGAGAGAGAGAGAGAGAGAGAGAGAGAGAGAGAGAGAGAGAGAGAGAGAGTTTTTACCATCGATTTAGAGGTCGTTCCTGAGAGGAAAAGCTTGAAAAAACGTGGAATAACAACGTCATTTTCAGCCATGGAAGATGTTGAAAGGGAGAGAGATTCGAAATGGGTCTAGAGTGAGAGAGAGAGGGAGAAATGAGTCAAAGAGAAACGCTTCTGTTAAAAGCTTTGAAAAACAGAGTACTAATTTCTCTATCTCAAAGAGTAAATTATTTACAATTTGACCCACCACTAGACTTCACCATATTACTATTTCCAGCTCTTTTCTCTGTGGTGTATTTAAGTTTCCATCTCTTTTTTGAAAAATATAAATTCTTTATTTTATTTTCAATTTCGTCCTATTACATCAACATCACTGATGTTACATCAGGGACTATTGAATGTTATTGTATTTAAAGAATAAGTACTCTAATTTTTGTGTTTACAAAAAATTGTCCCAAATCTAGTTTATGATGAAAATATTCTCATATCAGATTTTTCCGCAAATAAATAAAGCTTTTTTATATGTCGTTTCGGTTTAGACTTTTGACATAAAATGTGACAAGCAAAATGACTCATCAAATTGTAATAAATTATGGTCAAAGAAAACAAAAGGTACAATACCCATTAGACTTCAGCATATTACTATTTCGAGCTATTTTATATGTTCTGTGTTTAAGTTTCCATCTCCTTTTTGAAAAAAAGATAAATTTATTTATTTTATTTTCTATTTTATCATATTACATCAACATCAGAGACTATTGAATGCAATAAAATGTTATTGTATTTAAACAATAAGTACTCTAATTTTTGTGTTTACAAAAAAAATTGTCCCAAATCTAATTTCTGATGAGAATATCCTCGTATCATATTTTTCCGCAAGTAAATAAAGTTTTTTTATATGTTTTTTTGGTTTGGACTTTTGACATGAAATGTGACAATCAAAATGGTCGCGAGAATCCCTCTGTGACGCGGCGGAAGTCAAGTTTAAGAACTAAGGAGATCGTGACCATTAAAAAGGCAATAAGAACTATGATCCGATGGATCAAATTTTAAGATGGGTCCCACAGTTCTCTTTGATCTATCTTCCGGAATCGTTTTGGTTGGAACAAAGAAAAAAGAAAAAACACAGAAAAAAAGAGATTTTTGCTAACTTTACTTTCGATTCTGATTTTTTTTTTTTTTTTCTGGGAATCATTAACAAGCTTTTCTTGAGTCTTCTAGATTCTATTTTTGGATTCAGTTCTTCATAAGCTCAATCAGGTAATCTCTCTTTCTTTCTGGGTTTTGGTTTATATGTAACAATGACAAAACATCGAAATTTTAATAAATAGAAAGAGCTTTGATCTGTTTCTTAAGTGTCTGGAGTTAAAATTTGTCTTTGATAGAGTGTCGATCTCTATTGACACTCATGTGTATAAGATTGGTCATAGAGATATACATATCTATGTGTTTTAGATGGTTTAGTTAGATTGCTGTTGGTGAAAAGGTTGAGCCTTTGTGGAATTTGAGGTGTAGTAGCAAAAAAAAAAAAAAGATTGATCCTTTGTGCTTTTGTGAAATTTGCGATGAAACTAATAATGAAAAGAATATAATTTTTTGATTGAGCTTGGATTGGGGAGGTGAAAAGCCATTCACTGATGAAATTGGACATTATATGGTCACCTGATGATGATCAATCTTGTTTACAGAAAAACAGCTAAGATATGGAGTCGCAAGAATTCAGTACACAACTTCAGTATCTCACTTTCCTATGTGGTAGTTTCGACAACAACAGCACTGTGCATCCCAAATCAGATACTTCAGTGGATGCTGATGATGACATTAGCTTTGATGGTTTCTTCATATTCAGCAAAGCTAGTGTCATCATCATCAACCATTGAAGTATCTTCTTCTTTAGCCATTTTTATCTACCCTTCATCCGAAGACGGGTCTTATCTGAGTGTATCCGCAAGAACTAATTTCGGTGCTGAAAAAGCAAAGCTGTGGTAAGGTTAGTCCGTTAGTACATAGTTCAAAGTATATGAACCTAGATGTGACTTGGTTGAGAAGGGATTTGAGTTGTATTTGCATGTTATTTTGACTGATTATGGGAAGCCAATATGGTAAAGAAAGCTAACTACTTTGTCAATGTTGCTGCTGGGACTGATCGGGTTTCAACAACATTACCTGTCTATAGCGTTAGAAGCTTATGCAGTGGTTAGCACAAATGGGTCTTTAACTTACCGGCTGAGCTTAAACTGTTGCCCTGGTTTTGGGTGGGGATTAACTTATTTTGCTGCGGAAGAATCTATAATGTTGAGGCTATTTCTACCTGACCAGCCTGATTTGAGCAAAGCTACGAAAAACGCTCAAGGATCTAATCTATAACATGAGCCTCCTATTTGTGATGAACCTTAGATTTGCCAAAACAGTTGATTCTGAATACTGTGCATGTATCTGCATTGATGATGAGCGTAATTCACCATCAGAAAGGTTTGGGCTCTAGATTCACTTACCATAAGATGGTTCCTTCTATTGCAGAAACGTTTATTGGTAAATTTGCATCGTTATATCCTTCTGCGGATTGGGCTCAATAAGGCAGTGATCCACAACCAAAGATTGTTGCAGTGTAACTGTGTAAGTAAGTCCATCTTAGTAGATTCTATGTCTATCTGCTTCCACATTCGTTTACTGTTTTGGTTGTTTATGCTGCAAATAAGCTGTTGAATATGAACTCGACAGGAAACCTGCAGGTAATGTAAAACAGCAACTGTCTCTTTGGGTTTAATGTCTGCATATAGACAATGGAGACACCAGTAATCTGGCTCTAGCAGAAGACGACTATTCAGTATCCAGCCAATGTGGAGGATTGCAGAGAAGGCATTGCTATGTGTGAAACCTAACGGAACATGAGACCATCGATGCTGAAGTGATGAAGGAGATTCAGGACGCGATGAGGATGGAGAATGAGCATTCCCTAGCTTGCAACATTGGAGTGCTAGAGAAATATGTAGCCATTGACGAATCTGTATTGCAGCCAAGCTAACAATGGAATGTTGTAGTGTTATGAGTGATTTCTTTGAGATATGTGAAATATTGTTTTATTTAATCTAATTTCATCAATGCTCTTGTTGGGTTTTTGCTTCTCTGTCTCTACACGCTTTTGCTTCTCTGTCTCTATGTTATATTCAGCTTTGTTGGGTTTTTTTCTCACCTATGGAAACGTTTTTAAAAAAAGTCATGGATGCATTACATAATTAGCATTCAAAATACAACAGGATCAATAAGTTCATAAGTTTTCTTGGGGATGAAGAAAGTACTACTAATATAAAAGTAGAGAAGAAAATTACAACACTCTCGAAACAAACAAAAGCCATACTAAACCTTAGTAATCATGAGAATGGTGATTGTGACGGTGATGGTGAGAGACTCAACCACGTGTGATGTGGATCTTGACACTGCGAACGAGCTTCCTGTAATGAAGCATCTCGCATTTGACTTCATCTTGCACTTGAAGCCTGTTCCTTCTACAAATTCTGTCCCATCCTTTGAAACAAACCCTTTCATCTGACCATTTCCCTCTTTCCCCGAGCATGGTCCCTTCTGCATCAATGTAATTGATGCTCTCACCAAACCTAAGCCCGTAGTCTTTCACCACTTGTGCTGGAATCAACTGCATAAAGAAAAACTTGTAAAAACCCATATTGAAGAAGAGAAAGATTGGTAAACGAATCTGAAATCTTTTTTTGTACCAGCTCATATGTCCTGTTCTTGAGGTTAGTAGTAAAGCATGGATTAGCCGTAACCTCCAGATTTGTGATCCCTGCGACAATGGAGACAAAAACATTCGGATTGTGTGTATGATTCACAATGTTAATTACTATGAAGAAATATCTTATTATCTTACCTGATTCTGTCTCTTGGGTGTCAACCGTGTAAATACTCTGGCTGACTTCTTCATCTTCAGCAAAGCTACTGTCATCTTCACCATCCACTGAAGGATCTTCTTCTTCTTCTTCTTCTTCATCAGAACCAGAATCAGAATCAGAGTCAGAAAGCTGGACAGTCTCCGTCACAGCTCTTGTCTCTTTACAACCCGAACGACCGTAGAGACTGACTTCAAACGTGTGGTGACCGTCGTAGACAAACGTCAAGAACTCTCCATCCTGGAGATCATGGTCCTCTGCGAATTTGGACCATCCATCTGTGAAATACGCACCGTTGCCTATTTTCGTGAAGCCAACCGTCCAAGTTCCTCCAGTGCCTTGGAGCTTTGCTATCCGTGGCAATGGATCTTCAAGATGTTCATTGAAGGACTTGGGGATCCCCTGACACAATCCAACACACAAGTATAAACATCAGAAAGAGATGAACACAAGTAAACTAGTAAAGCAGCGCACAGATTTAGCCCTATGAAGAGTAACAAAGGAACACATCCAGAATCACTTTCACTCGTTCTCTATCTTCTTCCGATTTGATGCAGGAAACATGATGAAAACAAAAACCCTCACTGCTTTCTGCTAATTAACTAAGTATTCTTTCTCCTAAGCCATAACTCTCCCACAAATATACTTAAGTTTCCTGAAAGTCTGAGACTTTTTACTTATTGGAAGAAGGAAGGAAACAAATCGACTTAGAGAAATCCTCGTACACTCAAAAACGAAACAAGTAATTCCACTAAGCGAATCAGAATCTAGGCAAAAGAGAAACATCGAACTATAAACAGGTGAATCGAAGAGCTTAACAACAAAGCCATGAAATCAAGAACCTAAAAGGAAGAAACTTGGAGAAAATGTGAGTCAATTTGGAGAGAGCGAGACACAAGACCTAGCTCTCTCAGTTACAAAACAAAGAAGACGCAAATTTCTGAGAAATTATGGAGCAGAAGCTAAACTTGCCTGAGGAAGAAGTAGAGAGAACCGAGAGAGTGAGAGAGAGAGATTTTTACCATTGATTCAGAGGCCGTTTCAGAGAGGAAAACCTTGAAAAAACGTGGAAGAACATCTTCATCTTCAGTGTCAGACATCTCGCAAATGGCTCTCTTAGCTCGAGAGAGAGGAATCTTTGTAGAGAGAAATATGTTTGAGAGAGAGAGATGAGTCTCCAAAAACGAAACCTTAACTTAAGAGCTTAAAAAAAACAGGGCAGTTGTAGTAATTCTCATATTTACAGTTTGGCCCCATATATTGTTACAAATTAATTATCAAAGAAAAAAAGAAGCTGATTTCGAATTTTGGGTTCGTATTCAAGAAAACTGTTACAATTACCCCCAATCTCTTTCCTCTGTTTTCACTTTTCATCTCCTTTTTGGGGGAAAAAAAAGGATCTCTCAATTTTCCATTAATTTATTTTCTATCCTAATGTCAGGACTCAGGAGTAGGTGAGGCTATTTAATGCAATATAATGTTTTAACTTTTGAATTTGTACTCTATTTTTGGTTCAATGTTATTCTCTCTTTCAAATTGTTGAATATGTTCAGAATGCTATTTATACATAACATTTATACACATGTTGAATATTTCAACCATAGTACATCTTTGTATATATATATATTATTATTTTTGGGCTGAACACTCTTTTGCTATACATTGTCACATTGACACAGAAAATGCATGTCTGAGATGGAGGAATTAAAAAAAATTAAAATAAAAAATGACAATAATGAAAAGTTGAACACCAAGTTTGCGTGTCTTTGTGTGCAAGCCTAGGATTGTAGCCCACTCGATCTCTGTTCCATTATTCATATATGTTTTCACTTCATGTTCCTTTACAAACTAAAGAAAAGTTTAGAGTTGAATTTTATTTTTAAACCATTGATATCTCGATTATAAATTGTTATGACATTTAAGGGTAGTTTACTTTAATTGGTATATGTCTTGTAACAAAAGTTTTTTTCTGAGCTTTTTTTCTTGATATAGTAAAATGCGGTACATGCAGTTGTAGTTATAAACCAGATTAATTCGTTTACCTCTTAAACTCCACAATACTAGGGAACTTGTTAGATTGAAGTTTCATTACGCACAATTTTATAATATTATACTGTTTTTTTTGTGCTTTTTTAAGGGTTGGGGTTACATAAGAAGAATCTGAAATATACGGAAATTCCTATTAAAAGAGAGAAGAAAACAGAGCTCCATTATATAAAGAACTATTGATTCCTTCAGGCATCATCTGATTCTCATCACCCCTCAAGTTGATCTTCTGCATTGATTTTGGAATACAATTTGTTTTGCAGTTTTGGAGACGTGGCAGAGACAAGCCTTGAACTTGCCTTAGTTTTTGAATTCGACGCTTGTATTATCGGAGACTTTGTGAGTTGAGACTTTCCAGACTTCTTACTGGCAGATGAAGATGATCCATGTCTTGCCTGTTTAACACACACAGAGAGAGAGAGAGAGAGAGAGAGAGAGACATCAATTACCTACTCAGATTCCAGATAGAAATAGATCTTGCCGATCCTATCTTTGTCATGAATTTTTGTCATGAATTTTGGGAACTTACTCCATCAAAGAAGCCGATTTTTGGTGCTGGCACACGGAGACCTGATGTTTTCATGGATGCTGGAGGAACCAAACCACCATTGATAGCTGAAACTCGTTTCGTGCCCTCCTTAGCATCAGCTTGAAGAACAGATGCATCTTTAGAGTTCTTGAGAGGCTTCACTGTCTGCAATGTGTTATCATTTGCATGACCCTTTTCACCAGAGACAGTTTTCTGATTACATTTAGCCATTTTGCTAGCTGCAGAAGCTCGTGATGACTCTGATGGACAGTCGCTGATCGAACCAGCAGATGGTACACTAGAGGAAAGCTTGGATTTGGATGTCTTATTGGTTGGCTGAGGTGGGATTCTCGGCCGGCCCATAATACCTCTAGATGTAGATCGATTTGCCAATGACTGGGAAGCTCTGGAACTTAAATCATTCTTCTTCTTTATCGAATCTAAAGAAGATTTGTAAGAAACGCTAGATGAAGCACTGGCACAGCTCTCTAGTGAAGAGCAGGAAGATGTCAATTCATTCTTTGAGGCAGCTGAAGAACGCAAAGTTGACTTAAGCACAGCAGGTTTTGGCAACGTGGGTCTAGCACTTCGCGAAATGGATATTCTAGGACCCAAAGGCTCTTTCCCTGTATACTTCAAGGTCAACAAATATGGATGAAAGAGACAAGTAATACAATCTTCAAGATAGAGTTCCGACTAACCCGCGGGTAATTTGGAATTCTTTTCTTGTTTGGCTTTGTTAATATCTAGTGATGCCCTGCTCGTTGATGTTGTTGACAAGAGCCTGACTTTGCTGATTCCGTTAGCTGGCTTGGAAATGGATGTACTGAGACCTCTTGTACCAACAGGCTGTACCAAAATGCATCGTTGAAAAATTATCAAATATCAGGGTAAGCCAGAACAAGTTATGAAAAGCTCCTAATTCATAAATTCAACAGAGACTGTTCGAGTTCGTTAACCACGGACACCTATAAGAAACCCATTATTCTCAAGTTGTCAGATTAAACTTAAGACTAAGACATAAATCCTTTAGTCAATATGCACCTGAGAAAGTGAATGAAGATGAGATACCTGTTTTGTTGCCTTCCCTAGTCTTTGTGCTCTAATACTCGGACTTTTAGGACTGGCTTTGGGTTTCATCTAAGAAATATAAATAAATCAAAGAAAGGGTTAGCCGAGGAGTGAGGTAAAGAGAAACACAGGGTGCAGTTGTTAGCAGATTTACCTTTTCCTGGGAGGCAATGACGTCCACTGTACTAGAAGCTGGAATTTCAAATAAGGTATGCAAAAGATGGTTAGCTTAGTAACAAAACTTAACATGAAATAACTATTGCTGCAGCAAATGCGTACCATCTAATGTAAACACCTTGAAACAGTACTTCCAATGACACAAAACTAGAACACATTAGCTAAATACTCTTCACAAAGTGAATGGAAAACTTGGCATCTAAGGGTAGCTCACATTAGATACTAGCTCACTAAGAAGACATAAAGAGAAAGACAGAGATGAACTGCTTTGTAATTGTGAAAGCCCTGATGGTGGAGAAAAGCACAAACACAAAACTTAAAAGTAGACCTTCTGCTTTAAAATAGACAATAGCTCGAGCTAGACCATAAATGCCAATGTTTCGTAAATGCATATATCTGCTTATACAGGCAAAGCTAGTTCCTTTTCCTCTATGCGAGATAAACAATAAAGAAGACTTACTTGGGCTGGTTGCTACATATTCATTTTTATTTCCAGGTGTTGCAGCATCAGATGCTTTAGCAGACCTTTGAATAGACGCTCTTACATCTTCAAACAAAACAAATTCTTGACTGTTTTCCACAGTGCAGTCACTTTGAAATGTAGAAATGGATTCTGTTGATCTATTAATATCCTCTTGAATGGCCGGTAAACCTTTCCTTGCACTCTTATGATTGCTTTCCATCATACTGGATAGTTCTTCGGGTTCCAAAACACCTGGTTTCGACAATAGATATCAGCAAACGTAAGCGATTCAATCAAACTACAGAGAACCTGAAAGGTAACAAAAGGTACCTGGTCCGAAATGCACTTACCTGCGCTCGTGAAAAACTCATTGTCCCAGGCAAGACTTTTGCGCAAATTATACTTTCCAGTCTTCACCACCTTCTTAGGTTCAGGCGACTCACGAAGTTGAAGCACCTCTTCCTTCTCTTGTATTGAAGAAACCAGTATCTCTTGGTCACAGTATTCTGTATCCCTCAAGAAGTTTTGATCTTTGTCATGGTTCTTCAAGCCTTTTTCATCCTCATCTGCCTCTGAATGTTATCATTAAAGAGGGTGCCCAAATGTAAGCACAAGACCAAAACTTTCAGCAAATGCAATGCCAGGTTGCTACAATCATAACAATAGTCGCATTCCAATGTCAACATATGGATATAAGGTCTGAGTCTAAGTCCCACATCAAACATTGAACTTGAACAGTAAAGAAATCTATAAACCCAACACTGAACTTCTCCAAAGTACCAATCAAGCGAAAATCCTTTCTTGCTCTCTCTCTATCTCTCAAACCCTCTACAATCAAGCAGAATCGAGAAATGAACACAACCCAGAACCCATCTAAAGCCAATAAGGAAATCCAAAATCAAACGAGAATGAAGAGAAATTATAATTACCGGAAAACTCGTAGCTAGTGGGATCCAGAAACGAAGAGAAGAGGAGGCTATCGTCCTCGGAAGCGACATCAATCAGACCAAGGCCATCGACCTCGACCTCGCTTTTCTTGGTCTCGTTGTCTTCCATGAACAGAAGAGATTAAATTCGAAATGCCCAAATGTTGTGTTCGCTCGAGATCCCAAGGATTGAGGAAGAAGAAGGAGAAATTTCGAATGAAGAGGGATTTCTTCTCTTCCCCCTCTCAGAGATCCGAGGGTTTTTGAGTTTGAGAGCGCGGTTGTTCTTAATCCGATCCCAAAGGCTTCAATCGATTCTCGATCGTTGGATTTTTTATTCTCTCTTTCCCGATTTGATTCGGATCGATCTAATTCGTATCGGATGAACCACATTTGAAACCAATTCGCAATAAATCGTATCAATCGAAGATGCCGAGTTTAGAACAAACAAAAATCAAATAGAATCTATATTATTAATCTTTCAATTGTTTTTTATGAAAGTAACGGCTAACAACATAACACTCGCATGATAATTGATAAATGACTTTTTCTTAAAGACCAAATTGCTAGGAAACTAAACAATCAAATGAAAAACAAAAGAAGCTCAATTCTTATCTTAAGCAAACCAAACTCTTCTTCTTCTCCCTACAACACAATCAATCAATCATATACAAATCTCCTCTCTCCCAAAACTGAGACACCACAATCCAAATCTATGAACGATGGATCGCTCAGATTCTCAGAAACAGGAACAGGAATAGTTGAATCTCACAAGATTGTGATGAATAATAATGTCCTACCACTACTACTCTGTGTTCGGCATTTGAACCATCATATGCGAAGCCTACAGTCATAAAAACAAGTTTCATCAGTTTTTCCATTACTAATACCATATATAATGTATTAGTCTTTGTTTTATCAAAACACTTACTTGAGAGTTTCCATAAGGACCTTGTGAGAAAGAGCCTTGGTTACCAATCTGTGGGAACTGTTCAGAAGGTAAAGAGAAGGAAATGTTCAAAACTAGCTCGCACAAACACACATTAGCGCAAAAGAATGCTGCTGCATAAATGAACATGTCAACTCGAGAAGATCGAGAGTCATCATTACTTGAGCCACTTGGCTTGGTTGACCATCTCTTTTAGCACTCGATTCCGCACCTTTTCCTGATCCCTTAGTGTCACCCTATCAGATAGATAACAATGGTAGACGTAACCAAACAAATCCTTAATTAGATGCAATCAGACAACATATGCCCCAAAAAAAGGAGCCATAGATAAAAACTGGACTATCAGAAAAATTGTGATAAGATAATAAAAAAATTAGAGAGGCAAGTAAAAGAGGAGAATCACTGACCTCCATCTGCAAAATTCCAATCCATATTGCATAGAAGAAATAAGAAAAGGAAAAAAAGAGAGTCGGTGAATGAATTGCAGAAATTCTCTTGATGCTTAGTAATATCAACACAGTAGCACATAACTAAGAACATCAGAAATGGAAACCGAATAAGGAGAAGTGGATCATACCTCTCTATATCTCATCAGGTAAGCCTTGAGGGGATCGATGTAATCTTCGAATCCTAAAGTGGTCATTGCCCAAAGCAAATCATCTCCATTAATGGTCTTCCTTTTCTCTCTTTGGCACTTATCACTCGCTCTGCTTGTCAAAATATGCACAGCATCATCAATATCCCAAAATTTTACAAGTTAATAAACAGAATCCTAACTTTAAGGAAACCAAAAAAAAAACTCAACTTTAAGGATCAATCTCCCAACCAAATCAGACCCCAAATTCCAATTCACAGAACAGAATATGAAATTTAGAGAAAAAAAGAGAGAAAGGCATTACTCGCTGGTGATGAAGCTGATGAATTCAGAGACGCATTCCTGCATGGTCTCTTTGGCATCTTTGGCAATTTTACCATTGGCAGGTAAACCCCTCTTCATGATACGGCTAATGTTAGCGATGGGAAGAAACCTATCCTGCTCACGAACATTCAACGACCTCGGGCTCTGATCTCCGCCGCTATCGTGATCTCCTCCGGGACTCGACTTTGCCTGCGAATCCGCCATCTCAGAAACCCTACACAGCCGTGGAAACACACAAACAACGAAGATAATCAGAGATCCCGCGGAAACCGGGAGAATCAGAGAGAAGTGAGGTGAGATCACCTGAGTAATTTTGAAAAAAAGAGCGGGATTTAAGACTCCGTTCGTTGGAGAGAGAGATTGATCCGACGCTGGAGAAGAGAAGAGGGAGACAAGTATCGTCTGCGATTTCAGAGATTAGGGATTTAGACTCTCTCTCTCTTTTTTTATCACCGTCCGTTTATTATTAGTTTAATACTATCATCTCTAGGCTTCTTTTGGGTTGTATGTAAATAAATTAATCAACAATGCTCAAACTATCAATATGGAAATTTATTAAAATGGGCATATTTGCATAATGTTTAGTAAGTATTTAATTTTTTTTAAAAAATGTGATTTTAGTATTTTACAGTAAAGTCCAATTATATAGATATATATATATATGATATTGATATAAGTGTCTTTTTTTTTAGTATAATTTTTAAGTCTTGATTCTTGAATGCAAAAGATCATCACTCACAATACAGTTTTGATTTTGAACACCAAATGTGAGAACGTTTACAGGAATAATAAGAAGAAAAAAAACTTATAGAAATCAAATCGAATTTTACAAATTTACAAACAATAACAATGCCAAGAATCATTATTACTTGTGGTTTTTCTTGAGTAACACACCAAACTTCTTCAACAATTTGCCATTCTCAATAGAAACAGTTCTCTCTTCATCATCGTTCAGTATCGAAGCTGCCGTCTCAGCCGCTTTCCGCCATTGCTCACACTGAACTTTCACTCTTCTAAGCTCAGCTTCCGTGTTGTTTGCGGTTTCCACTTTCCTCTCCATTTCACTCCTCACACTCTGCAACTCCATCTCCTTCTCCATTAAACTCCCTCTCACTTCCATTAAATCCGATTCAAGCTTCCTCAACTCGCTCGTGAATTCATCTTCTTTCTTCTTATCCACTAACCCTTTGCGCAAAACCTCGACTTCAGCTTTCGTTCTCTTCAATTCTTCAGCTAACTCGGCCTCTCTCTGTGAATATCTTGATTTAACTGCCTCTGTTTGTTCGTAAGCGTTTCTTATCTGCAATGTGCTCTGTATATACTCTTCCTGATACCTTGTCTCTGCTACTTCAACCGCAGATTTCAGTTGGCTTATCTCATTCCTCGCGAGACTCATCTCTTCGTTCAGCTTTTCCACTTCCATTGATGATGATGAGTCTCTGCTGCTTCTTCTTTCTTCCTCGAGCTGTCTAACAAGTTTCTCTAAAGACCTTACCTCAAATGTAGACTGCTCTAACTCGGACTCGGACTCAAAGAGCTTCGATTTCAGTTTCTGGACCTCGTTAATGGCAGAAGACAAAGCAGCTGAATCCATTCCGTGTTGTCTCTGCATGGCTTCAAGCTCAGATTGCCATGTCTTGTCTCGCTCCTGCGAGAGCTTACGCAGCTCCTCAATTCTTGAATCTTCTGAGGCATTGATCTCCATTAGCTGCTGTTTGGTCTCTTCAGCTTCTTCTTGAGCTTCCCTCTTCAATGCTTCTGATCTGTTCAGCTCTTCCTTTGCCTTCTTAAGCTCTTCTTGAAGCTGAGATATCTGAGATTCCAGTTCCGGTATCCTTCCTGTCCGCTTCTTCTGAATCTTGAAAAAGCAACAATCATATATACAATCACTCAATTACGCGGCTGAGTGCTTTAACAAATCAAGAATCCAAGTAAAAATGCATACACCAATTCAACCATCTTTCCATATCAGTATAGCTGCAAAAGTACCTCATTAAGAGGGATTCTTGGAGAGCGGCGATCAGTTGCCACTTTCGGGATTTGAGTTCTCGGTGATGTCTTGGTTTTTGGATCGGATTCTGTTCCGCTTGGCTTGAGTCTCCGAGCAATTTTGGGAGTTGGTAAAGAAGATTTCTTTTGTGGCAGCTCCAATGAGCCCGGCCTATCACAAAAACACAATCACATTAACAACATTGAAACAGATCAAAAAACTTACAAGACCATCCACAAAAAGAACACATATGCATCACCTTGATTTTGGAGTTTGCATCTTTTGGGGAACAAGTGTTCAAAACCCTCTCTTTCTTAATGATTGCTTCTTTGAAGAATCTGACAACTACTACATGAAGACAAACTGAATCAATGTGTAAGAAAGAAGCAAAAGAGGAAATTGGAGCTATAAGATTATCCTAAGCATATATACAACAAACTCAGAGGAAATAGAAAGCTTAAGCAAGTGTACAAATTAAACATAGTTAGAATATACATTATACGTTAGCTTCAAAGAGACTACTACTACTGCCACCAAACGAAGGTAAAGAGACAGGAAAATGAATATTGAATTTGTTTGGAACAGATAAAAAAAAACACATTTTGAAGTCTATTTAGAAAAGAAGTCTATTCATCAAATCACAGAGATAAACCCTATTACAAGCAAAGTAAGCTCCATATCTTTCACATAATCTTTTTGGTTGTTAAGTCACCAATTTTTCTGTTTTTTTTTCTTTCTCAACATTTTTGGAATTATGGAGAAGAAGAGACGATTTCTTGTCATTTAGCCAATGTGAGAATTTGTTTTATTAGGTGGATCTTCCCAAAAAAGAAACACAGATCCACAAGTAAAATTACCCAGCACAACAATCATTTGCATATATGCCTTAAACTTGTTAGAATCTTTTAACATTTTCTGAAAAGAAAACAAACAAAAAAAAAGGATTAAAAAAACACAACAGAAACACTTTTGCCTTTTGCAGGAAAACATTAATTTTTTGACTGAATTTTTAAACTACCAACCAAAAAAGGAGGTTGATTTGAGTATAGGTAAGCATGTTTAAACCCTAAACCCATCAGAGATTTACAATTCTGCAGCAAATTAGCAAACAAACTTGTAAAAACTCCAATTAGAGTTGGGAACAAATCTTGTGAATGAAAAATAAAGAGAAATTTGAGTTTGACAAATTCACCTGCACCGTCGATTTAGCTTCCTTTTGTAGGAGAAATCGCATTTAAATAAGACACAAACGAAAATGAAGAATTGTAGAATCAAAGACGAACTTTAGATGAATTGATGATCTTCAGACATCTCTCGTCGGACTTGCTTTTTTCACTGCCTCACACGAAGCCTTTTTTTCTTTTCCTCGGTGAGAAACATATTTTTTTATTTTCAACTTTGTTAAAACATATATATATATATATATCAAAAATAACCCCTGAAGTAATGATTGTGTTGTTTCCACCTCGCTTCTTTAATTTTCAATACTTTGAAATATTTTTCTTTATCTATTAATTTTTTAATATTTATTAATTATATTGTGAGACCTTGGATTCGTTTTGGTTCAACTTAAAACAATACTTGATTTTCTCTTTGGAATGATTAAATTCTAGTGGGGTGGATTAAGTCATCAATAAATATTAGGGGCTATTTTGGAAATAATTGAGAGAATGAAATGAAATTAGAACGTGGAGGGGGCGTTTTTTAAGCTACGCGCTTTGTTGACTCGCCCGAGTCACGTGCCATTGTTCGGCCTCATATTGCTACTTTTAGACTGAACACGCAACATTATTAAGTCACAAAACAAAGACAAAATCCTAGAATTTTTTGTTTTTTAATCCCTATATAAAATCCACATTTCTGTAGATTTAACAGCCTTTTTAATCATGTTATGGACCAGATGGTCCAGATCTTCGGTATGTATATCTTACATCCGAATTATTATTCTTAAGTTTAATACGTCACATATTAAATTTTGGTCACATCCATTGATCACAATACTTGTTGTTGCAAATATATGTAGAACATCAATTATCCATTAAATTTCTCAATTTTATTTCGGTATTCTTTGGTTCTTTTGTTATTATTGGATCAATCCATCAAACCTAACACCAAATTTTTTTTGAGAGATTTAATAGATAACTCAACAATCCAAAATGTAGCATTTCAAAAAGTATTGGCGACTAGGGGATGGGCACGTCATAGATTTTGGTGATATTCGTGATTCGTTATGTTCCGTTCGGATCAGCACTTTTTGATTCGTATCAGCTATGCAACTAATCGGATATTTGGTATCCGCGTATCCACCACAATTCAGAAATGTAGCCGGATATCCAATATGTTCTGTAATTTTTTTTTTAATAAATACAAAAAAATCAATATATAACCCAAAATGGCAACTTTTATTTTTAAAAAAATATATTTTTAAACTTTGATATTTATAATAATCAATTTAGTAAACATAAATTCATAAAAATTACGTATAGATATAATATTTATACAATTTATATATAATATTATACATGTATACTTATAACAGAGTGGAACGGATATTCATCTTTTAAAATTTTAGTATTTGTGATTTATTTCGAAATTACGGACATCTAAATTTTTTAGATCGAATCGAAACGTTGGATGAAAATCTAACGGATATTTTGTGTAGCCTTATTGGCTACATGGAACCTTCTTTTGGACGGACATGATTTCCAAACCAAACAAAACCACAAAACTAAACTTTCCAAGTTATCCATTAATATTCACTTAACGGATATTTTGTGTAGCCTTATGAATATGAATCTAACTCACTCTATTCACTTAACTTAACTCACTCCAAATTATTACCCTACGGTCTTATTCACTTGCTTATTCACTAGTCATTACTGATTAGTGAATAGTGACTGTACTACTTAAAATTAAAATAACAAAATTGGTACTCTTTATGGTTTTCTCCCGCGCCATCTTCTTCTTCTTCTTCTTCTTCTTCCTCGTTAGATTCCGGCTTCTTCCGTCACTAAGGTTTTCAATTCGAGTCTCTACAGTATCGCCTTCTGTTTTCCTGTTCCGAATTAATTGGGCAAAGTGAGGTTCAATTTCAGGTAATTGATTACAAGCTTTATGCTTCCGTCTCAATTAGAACCACTGAATCTGGAGCAAGAGTCCACGTTCTCATCGTCAGATATTGTTAATAAGGAACAAAATCCAACGTCTTCGTAGGTTTGTGTTTTGCCTTTGTTGTTTTTTTTAACTTGGGAGATGACATGGTTGCCGCATTGATTATATTGGTCACGTTTTTCTGTATGTTTCTACTGAACATAAGTAAAGCTTTGTTCATGCTGATTAAAAAGGTCACAGCTTTATTCATCGCTTCTTGTGTTGTGTTTCTGACATTGTACACCACCTGCTCGACAAAATGTCTGTGATATGTAACACTCAGATGCTGTGAAAATGGACCAATTATGTTGAGAGAATTTGATTATCCCTGTAACAGGATCGTCCTGATATCCAGAGCTAGGGAGGGCAGGCTTCCTGTTCGGCTACATATGAGTTTGCACATGCAAATTCAGCTGTGCATGTTTACAGAATTTGACAACTGTGGATTCTCTTCCTTCAACCTCGACCAAGGGTGCATTTCTTACGATGCTGAATTCTTTGTTTGGTTCGTTGGATGCTTCGCCTTCTTTTTTTTAGCTGAACCTTCCACGCATACTCCTTTTGCAAAGAAGAACTCGTTTGGATTACGAAATGGCCAAAATGTTAAGATTGGGAGCTAGAGTTTCTGCCAGTAATAGTCAGGTGCCGGCAACTTCAAGTGTGGTATCAACCATCAGGACCGAAGAGTTGATGAATGATCACATTAATTCCCTGTGCAAACAAAAATTTTACAGGGAAGCACTGGAAGCATTTGATTTTGCACAGAAGAACTCAAGCTTCAAGATAAGGTTAAAGACCTATGTTTCTTTAATCTGTGCTTGCTCTTCTTCGAGATCTCTAGCACAAGGCAGAAAAATACATGATCACATTTTGAAATCCAACTGCAACCATGATACTATTCTTAACAATCACATTCTAAGCATGTATGGGAAATGTGGCTCGCTGAGGGATGCTAGAGAAGTTTTTGATTTTATGCCTCAGAGGAATTTGGTCTCTTACACATCTGTGATTACTGGCTATTCACAGAACGGTCAGGAAGCCGAGGCAATCAAATTGTACTTGAAAATGCTTCAGGCAGATTTAGTTCCTGACCAGCATTCATTTGGCAGCATCATCAAAGCATGTGCCAGTACTGGTGATGCTGAGTTTGGGAAGCAACTGCATGCTCAAGTCATTAAGTTGGAACCCAGTTCTCATCTTGTTGCTCAAAATGCTCTGATTGCTATGTATGTTAGATTCGATCAAATTTCAGATGCCAGCAAAGTGTTCTATGGTATCCCGATGAAGGATGTAACTTCGTGGGGTTCAATCATTGCAGGGTTCTCGCAACTTGGGTATGAGTTTGAGGCTCTGAGCCACTTAAAAGATATGTTGTCTTATGGTGTTTTCCAGCCAAATGAATATGTATTTGGTAGTTCTTTAAAAGCTTGTAGCAGTCTCCTTCGCCCAGATTATGGAAGCCAAATACATGGGCTATGCATTAAGTCTGGGTTTTCTGGAGACGCATTTGCAGGCTGCTCGCTCTGTGACATGTACGCTAGATGTGGTTTTTTGAATTCTGCAAGGAGAGTGTTTTATCAGATACGAAGACCTGATACAGCATCATGGAATGTGATCATTGCTGGACTTGCGAATAATGGCTACGCTGATGAGGCTGTATCAATTTTCTCGCAGATGAGGAATTCTGGTTTTACTCCTGATGCTATCTCCTTGCGTTCTTTGCTCTGTGGTCAGACAAACCCAATGGCTCTGTGTCAAGGCATGCAAATTCACTCTTTCATTATCAAGTGTGGTTTTCTGACAGATCTTTCAGTTTGCAACTCTCTGCTTACCATGTACAACTGCTGCTCGAACTTGTATTGTTGTTTTAGGATATTTGAAGACTTCAGAAACAACGCAGATTCTGTTTCTTGGAATGCTATTCTGACGGCATGTTTGCAACATGAACAGCCAGCAGAGGTGTTGAGGTTATTTAAGCTGATGCTTGTATCTGAATGTGAGCCAGATCACATAACCACGGGTAATCTGTTGCGGGCTTGTGTGGAAATTTCATCTCTAAAATTGGGAAGTCAAGTCCATTGCTATAACTTGAAAACCGGGTTGGTGCTTGAACAGTTTATAACAAATGGACTGATTGATATGTATGCCAAGTGTGGGTCACTGGAGCAAGCGAGAAGGATTTTTGATTCAATGGATAACCGAGATGTGGTTTCGTGGAGCAGTTTGATAGTTGGATATGCACAGTCTGGATTTGGAGAGGAAGCTCTCATATTGTTCAAGGAAATGAAAAGTTCGGGAATAGAGCCAAATCATGTAACCTTTGTCGGTGTTCTTACTGCCTGTAGTCATGTTGGGCTGGTGGAAGAAGGCTTGAAGCTGTATGCAATCATGCAAACTGATTGCGGGATATCACCAACAAAAGAGCACTGCTCTTGCATGGTGGACTTACTAGCTCGTGCTGGCCATTTAAATGAAGCTGAGAAATTCATCGATGAAATGAAGTTGGAACCTGATGTAGTCGTGTGGAAGACTCTACTGTCTGCATGTAAAACCCAAGGAAATGTTGATCTCGCCCAAAAAGCTGCTGAAAATATTCTGAAGATCGATCCTTTCAACTCTACAGCTCATGTATTGCTCTGCGGCATACATGCTTCTTCTGGAAATTGGGAAGATGCGGCGTTGTTGAGGAGCTCGATGAAAAAACATGACGTGAAAAAAGTTCCGGGACAGAGCTGGATTGAGGTTAAGGATAAAATTCATATATTCTTTGCTGAAGATGTTCTTCATCAAGAGAGGGAAGATATCTATACAGTCCTGCACAACGTCTGGTCGCAGATGCTAGATGAGTTTAATCCGCAACACAAGAAAAGACTCCAGTTTATCGATGAGACGGGATAAACAGACTTTTAAGTGCAATTTGTTTTTAGCAAAAAAAAAAAAAGTGCAATTTGTTTCTCTTCTAAGAAAGCACAGAGAATGGAATGCCATTGTGTATAATCTGCCACCTTGCTCTTGCTTACAGAAAATGCCGTAAATAATAGATATCTTGCGCTTTCACTTTTTCTCATTGTTCATATTTACTGAAATTCTCTGCAGTCTGTTGCCATGAGAGATAGAGGCAGCATATCTAATGAGTTGAAATCTATTACCAATAAAAGTAGATGCTATAGGCCTTTAAAAATGTCCACATAGGATTTTAAAAATCGATTTTATTGGTCAACATCAGCATTTAGAATAAATTCATACTTGCCAAATATAAATAAAAGGAAAAATGTAAAACTACAAATAATTGAAATTAATCAAAATGATAAGTTTTAAAAAATAAAGAAATCATGTCTTAGTTTCATATTTTATTGCTTTACATCAACATTCAAAAATTAAAAAGTTTCTAAATTCTAATATGATTAATAAAAAATAAAGAAATTATGTATCCATTAACAATAAAAAAAACCAACATGATATTAAATTAGGAAAATTTCTTAATTTAAAATAGTGGTCTTAATTATATAAATAACTAAGAATAAATATAATCGTAAAATCTCTTTACATGTGTGTATACGCACACGTTTAGAGAACACTTTGTTTATTATGATAGAATAATTTTATCACAATTTTTGTTACAAAAATGATTTATTATCTAAATATATATATGTTACTTATAAAAGTTGAAAAAATATATATGTTATTTATAAAAGTTGAAGTTATTTGATTGTAAGGCTATCTACATAGGATTTAAATAACCAATAATTATAATTCACATTAGCATCTAAAGTTTTGCCACACGTCCATATAAACTTTCCACACGATCGTATGGAATAGATAGTGCAGAAAGGATGGAAAAATTATATTTTCATATTCGGATTGGGATTGCCATAGATCAATGTAAGAGTTCTTTATTTTGAGTTGTTCTATTTGTTATTCATTTTTCTGAATTTTTATGTAAGTTGTATTGATTTTTCCTACTTAATTGTCTTCTTCATCAAAGTTATGCTCTGATGAAATAAAAAATATAAAAGAACGGGATAAGAAAGAATTCACCCATGGATTGAGAAAGATGACTATAATGAAGAAAAAATGATTATGTGTTAAACAATCTTCTCAGATATAAAATAATGTTTGTTATTTCAATATTATTTGCAATGACCCCTAAGTATGAGAATTAAAACATCATCGCTCAGGTTTATGATCTCATCAAATAACCATTGAAAAGTTACCAAAACCAATATGCCACAAGACAAAATTCCGGCTTCTGTTTCTTCAATGTAAAAATTACAAAAAGTATATTTACTTTGTCGGTTTTTTGTTATTATAAAGTTGTTTCAAAGTTCATTTCATATTCATATATTGTTTTGGTTTCAAAATTAATTTTTTTCATAGATACGAGAGCAAGAGTTATGTTTATTTCATTGCTTTTCGATTTGTAGATTAAATTGAAATTTTGTATTGATTAAAGTAGCTAAGGAAGGAGAATAATTTTTTTAACTTTTTTTATTTTTTGTTGTTTTTATAGAAAACCGATATAACGATAATGAAAATGAATATGATGAAAAAATCATTTAAAAGTTACCACAACCAATATGCTACCAGACAAAAGTCCGGTTTTTACCTCTTCAAGATAAAACTTACAAAAAATCGTCGATCTTTTGTGATTTAAAATTAGTTTCAAAATTCATTTCGTATTCATCTATTGTCTTAGTTTCAAAATTAAAGTTGTCATGAATGTGAAAACAAGAATTGTGTTTTTTTTCTTTCAATTTAGTAGATTAAATCAGAAATTTGTATTGGTGAAATTAGCTAAGGAAAGATAATAACTTTTAACTTTATTACTTATTTGTTGTTTTTCTTAGAAAACATATATAACGAAAATGATACTGAAAATGATAATATTTTATCTTGTGTGAATACTATGGTTATTAAATAGCATTTGATTAATTTGTTACACTTTTAGTTGCCTTTGATAATTAACTTATAAATGTTCGACCATATAATACGTTTTTTAAACGGAACATATATATATATATATATTTTTTGTTTTTCTTGATTTAAAAAAGTGATGTATAATATTTTATCTTGTGTCAATACTATGGTTATTAAATAGCATTTGATTACTTTGTTACACTTTTAGTTGCCTTTGGTAATTAACTTATAAATGTTCGACCATATAATACATTTTTTAAACGGAACATATATAGATTCAAAACAAAACCGTTGAAACCTCACAAACTATATATAATTAGTGAGATTAAAACTGCAATATTTTAAATATATATTATTACAATCATCATTATATATTTATACACAAAATTTATCTCAATAAATATAATTGCTCGCATATAATTTTTACCAAAATAATATTAAAAACAATACCCACGCTACAAAACCTAGTTTGAGTAAAGGTCGATGATCTTATCAAACCGGTGAAATGTAATCTAATCAAACCGGTGTATCTTCTAGGTAAGTTTTGAATCACTTCCCCGACACTGTAATCTTATCAAACCGGTGAAATGTACATGGTTTAGGAGGTTAAAGAGAATGATAAGTTGGTTTAATTTTCCAGGTATCATTATTATATAGTAAAAGCGAAGTAAATTTTCGGAATAGAGCTCTCACGTTCACCCTAAACCATAAAGCTCGGTTAGTACCATTTTTCGGTTCAAATTAAGTTCTGATTAGTATTCATAATTTGTACAGATAATTGGATTTGTGGGTCTATTTTTTCGAAAACCCTGGATCTAATATTTTTGACTGCCGTTAGTTTATAATTTGCGGCCGCCGTTTATTAAAAAAAAAAAATTAAACCTAATTATACTCTTATAAATACGAAGGCTTCGTCAGGCTTCGTCAGCTCTCTTTCTTCATATGGTTTTGTCGTTCTCTTAGTTTTATATTTTTTTAATATACATATTTTTTTTGTTCTTTGTGTAGCTATGTCGTGTTTTTCATGTTTGGTAACCATCCTTTTTGCTCTTACTTATTCTTCATCGATCTAAATTGACCGTGGATTTTTTTTTTTTGAAGGGTGCATGGTGGTTAATCATGTTATTCAAGATTATGTTTCTGATCGTTGGTATGTCATCATTGTCTTTCTGTTTTGGTTGCCTTTCATTTTGGTTTTGATTATTGTTTGTGATTTTTTGTTCTTATCGATGACAAGTTTTTTTTTTTTTTTTTTTGTAGATTGATCTAATTCTTAGCGTATTTGATACGGTGTGTCCGTTGGCTATGTTCTTAGGAGGTAGATTGAATCATATGTGATTCTCAAATGTATTATCAACCGTTGTTTTTATTTTCTCTTTAAGGAATCGGTTTTGATTCTTATTTTTGGTTTTCGAATCTTGTTTTGAGTTTTTTTTTTTGTTATGGGTGAGATTGTGTTGGTTTCGTTTAATGGTTTGTAATTTCGTTATATAGATACATGATTTCGAGACTTAATAATGGTTTTGATAGTCTAATTCAATAATGGGTGATTCTCCTTATCTTTCGTATTTCGTAAATGTGTACTATCGATTTCATTAGTGAGCAATAGTATTGGATTTGGATCCTTCAGCACAAATCAGAGAGAAACCTTATCCACCGAACCAGCTGTAGCACCGGAGGTTCGAATCTTATCTTCAACTCTCCAACCATGAGGCAACCAATTGTCCCCTGGCGCCGCACGCTTCCGCGACTTCGATTCTGCTTGATGTGCCGAGTTATCCGGCGATGGATTCACCTTTTCCGTACCGTTCGACATCCCGATTCGATCGCTCTCCCCCGAACCAATTGCTCTGATTCCTCCCTGGCTCGGTCGCCGCTTTGCACTACTGTCTAGGGTTCCGTCACCGGCGGTGGTAGTCGAGGAGATGAATGAACCGGAGGCGAGAAGCGGATCGGGAGGAAAATCACCGGCGACAGATCCGGGTTGATTCCCGTTATCCGACGGTGTGGAAGTAGACATACGGATTAGGTATTTGTCGTCACCAATGAGATTTGCAGATTTTATCGGAAGTATCTTGCTTCAAAATTATTGTTGACTTTTCTGTTTCTGGATTTCCATTTCGGTTAAAGGTAAACCGGAAAATCGAATATAAAATTAGAATTTAGTTAACCATCAATTCCCATATACTACGCCAACTATACCGAACGGTACTCATTTTCACATCAACTTTTCGTCTCTGGTTCTTACCACACGGTCCAACCAAGCTAACATAAAAACTTTTTTATGTTAGCAAATGATGGTCACACATTAACCAGAATGGCAAGTTCAGTTCACAGTGTAGTCTCTTCTCTTCAATCTCGCACTTGCCTTTGACACAGTTGAAGTCGTTTAGTTTCATCTCGATGTTGGCATTTTTGAAGTTCATGATCCAAATGAGCAATCGGGCGGGTGTAGTAGAATAAAATAAAATATATTTGTTGTCGATAATCGTAGAATAAAGATTTAGATTGATAGGCTAATAGAGTGGAGAGATTGAGATTGAGTTCCTTCGATTTATTTAACCTTACTTATCAAAAATAAATATTTAGAAAACTTTTTAAATAAGATAATTATCCCAAATATTACGTCTTTAAACATTTTATAAATAATTTACAAAAGGTAATAATTAATACTTTCCGTGTACACAATTGGAATTTTTACTTATTTGGACCTTAGCTAATTTTTGTTTTCAGAATAAAAGTATTACATAGTAAACTTTACTTATCAACAAAAAAATAAGAATTATAAAATACGATTATTATCCCAAATATTAGAATCTTAAAAGTTTTTAAAATAATATATTTATTGGTTTCGATCTTAAACGAGATTAGTTGCTAGATTTTGTAAACCTTACTTTTTAAATATCCTTGTACACGATATTAGTTGTTACTTATATAAAACAAAATTTTCAATTTTCAAAATAACATAGTTATCCCATATATTAGGTTTTTAAAACTAATAGAATAATATATTTATTGGTTTATTTCTTTAAAAAAGGGATAATTATTACTTACCGTATACACAATTGGTATTTTTGCTTATTTCGTGCTTATCTGTTTTTTGTTTTAACGAGATTATATATGTATATACGAATACATGTTCTTCTTTTATTATTTGTGTTCTCTTAGTTGTTAATTCACACACAATGGCTCATCTTCTCTCACTAGCTACTCATAGGTCGTACAATGCATGTTTGGCTGTAGAAGATGGATCGAATATGAATGTATGGCGACGAATATGATTTATTTTTTACGATTTAATTGATAAAACATCTATGCCCGCGCAATGTGGAAGAAGGAAATGAAAAGGAAAAAAAAACGGATAGAAAATAATAAGAAGAAAATCAGAAGATGAAGAAGGTGAAAATGAGGAAAGAGACCGAAAAAATAGAAGAATAAGAAGTTGGAAAAGACAAAGACGATAAAGAAGAAAAAATAGAATACGAAGACGATAAATAAGGAGAAGGAAAAGACGAAGAAGATGAAAAACCAAAAGATAAAAAAGAGAAGTTCGGAGAAGACAAAGCCGATAAAGAATAATATGAAATATATGAGTAATAAACGAAGAAGATGAAAAAACAAAAGATAAAAAAAGAGAAGTTCGGAGAAGACAAAGCCGATAAAGAATAATTCGAAAAATATGAGGAAAAATACGAAGAAAAAAGAAAATAACAACCAGAAGAAGAATAAGAAGATGGATCGGATATGAACGTATGGCGACGAATATGATCTATTGTTTATGATTTAATTGACAAAATATATATGCCCGCGCAAAGTGGAAGAAGGAAATGACAAGGAAAAAAAAACGGATACAAAATAAGAAGAAGGAAATCATAAGATGGAGAAGGTGAAGATGAGGAAAGAGACCGAAAAAATCAGAAGAATAAGAAGTTGGAAAAGACAAAGACGATAAAGAAGAAAAAATAGACAATGAAGACGATGAATAAGGAGAAGGAAAAGACGAAGAAGATGAAAAACTAAAAGACAAAAAAGAGAAGTTCGGAGAAGACAAAGCGATAAAGAATAATATGAAATATATGAGGAAAAAGACAAAGAAGATGAAAAAACCGAAAGATAAAAAAAGAAGTTCGAAAAAAACAAAGCCGATAAAGAATAATTCGAATAATATGAGAAAAAGACGAAGAAAAGGTTAAATAACAACCAGAAAACGAATAAGAAGATGGATCGAATATGAATGTATGGCGATGGATATGATATATTGTTTATGATTTGATTGATACCAAATCTCTGCATGTGCAAGGTGGAAGAAGGAAATAACATAGAAGAAAAACAAAACGGATACATAACAAGAAGAAGAAAACCGGAAGATGGAGAAGGTGAAGATGAGGAAAGAGACCGAAAAAATCAAAAGAATAAGAAGTTGGAAAAGACAAAGACGATAAAGATGAAAAAATAGAAGAAGAAGAAGATGAATAAGGAGAAGGAAAAGACGAAGAAGATGAAAAACCAAAAGATAAAAAAGAGAAGTTCGGAGAAGACAAAGCCGATAAAGAATAATATGAAATATATGAGTAAAAAAGACGAAGAAGATGAAAAATCAAAATATAAAAAAGAGAAGTTCGAAGAAGACAAAACCGATAAAGAATAATTTGAAACAAATGAGGAAAAAGACGAAGAAAAAATAAAATAACAACCAGAAGAAGAATAAGAAGATGGATCGAATATGAATGTATGGCGACGAATATGATCTATTGTTTATGATTTAATTGATAAAACATCTCTGCCCGCGCAAGGTGGAAAGGTGGAAGAAGGAAATGACATGGAAAAAAACGGATACATAATAAGAAGAAAAAAATCGGAAGATGGAGAAGGTGAAGGTGAGGAAAGAGACCGAAAAAATCAGAAGAATAAGAAGTTGGAAAAAACAAAGAAGATAAAGAAGAAGAATTAGAAAACGAAGACGATGAATAAGGAGAAGGAAGATACGAAGAAGATGAGAAACCGAAAGAAAAAAAAACAGAAGTTCGGAGAAGAAAAAGCCGATACAAAATAATATGAAATATATGAGAAAAAGACGAAGAATATGAAAAACCAAAATATAAAAAAGAGAAGCTCGAAGAAGACAAAACCGCTAAAGAATAATTCGAAAAATATGAGAAAAAGACGAAGAAAAAGGAAAATAACAACCAAAAAAAGAATAAGAAGATGGATTGAATATGAATGTATGGCGAAGGATATGTTCTATTGTTTATGATTTAATTGATAAAACCTCTCTGCCCGCGCAAGGTGAAAGAAGGAAATGACATGGAATAAAAAACAAACGGATACATAATAAGAAAAAGAAAACGAGAAGATGGAGAAGGTGAAGATGAGGAAAGAGACCAAACAAATCAGAAGAATAAGAAGTCGGAAAAGACAAAGACGATAAAAAAAAGAAAAAATAGAAGACGAAGACGATGAATAAGGAGAAGGAAAATATGAAGAAGGTGAAAAACCAAAAGATAAAAAAGAGAAGTTCGGAGAAGACAAATCCGATAAAGAATAATATGAAATATATATGAGGAAAAAGACAAAGAATATGAAAAACCAAAAGATAAAAAAGAGAAGTTCGAAGAAGACAAAGCCGATAAAGAATAATTCGAAAATATGAGAAAAAGACGAAGAAAAAGGAAAATAACAACCATAAGAATAATAAGAAGATTGATCGAATATGAATGTATGGCGGCGGATATGAGCTATTGTTTATGATTTAATTGATAAATTTTCTCTGCCCGCGCAAGGTGGAATAAGAAAATGACATGGAAGAGAAAAAAAATGGATATAGAATAAGAAGAAGAAAACCAGAAGATGGAGAAGGTGAGGATGAGGAAAGAGCCCGAAAAAATCAGAAGAATAAGAAGTTGGAAAAGACAAAGACGATAAAAAAATAAAAAATAGAAGACGGAGACGATGAATAAGGAGAAGAAAAAGACGAAGAAGATAAAAAAACCAAAAGATAAAAAGAGAAGTTCAGAGAAGACAAATCCGCTAAAGAATAAGAAGAAGAAGGCAGCAGAAGAATTTGCGGATGAAGACAGGACGAAGAAAAACCAAAAGAATAATAAGCCAGAGAACGAAGACGATGAAGAAGGAAAATCGGAAGAGATAAACGAAAACAAACCGAAAGAGATATACGAAAACAAACCCAAAAGAGAAAGAAGAAGAAGAATTGTTGGAGAAAACAAATATGATAAAGAAAATGAAGTAGAAGTCAAAGACGATTAAGAAGAAGAAGAAAAATAAATCAAAGACGATAAAAAGAAGAAGGAAAAGACGAGGAATAACCGATTAGAACGAGAGACACTTACGACAAAATGGAGAGAGAGAGTTCTAGCGATGGAGAGATAAAAAAGAATTGCTTTACATATAATGTGTGAGTGAATGAAACATTATTCAATATGTTTTCGAGCTCTATGATTGTCATTGCTTTATTTTGTATTTTTTTATGAATAATATTGGTTGTTATTTCAATTGTTTTTTTGATTGATCGAAAATATAACATTGTTGTTATATTTGTGTTTGGTTTTTTATCGATAACAAAGTTAATAACTTAATGATGTAATTAATTTATGAAACATATTTGTCCGCGCAACCGCATTGCGCGGATTACCTATCCAGTAAGCATTGGGCCTTTGATAGCTCCGATGATTGGCATTGTTTATTGTTATTTTTCATATTTTGTGTTAAAGTCAATATCTTTTGAAAACTGGGACCCATACAAATTATTTAGTCAACTCCTTCTATATTATATTTACTGCCGACCATTCTTATAAGGCATGTGAAACAAATGTTTTTTTTTTTTTTGTCAAAGTTGTTAAATTTCTTTGCCTTCTAATTCTTGATTATTGTTGTTTTGGTATTCTTGATTATGTCATAATTTTAGATCATATAACATAACCTGGTTGTAAGCAATATAATAAAGTTTTTGAGAACTCAAGAACATCAAAAGATCTTGGGCTTCATCGACCAAGAAAAACTAAAGTAGCAGCAAGAATTTTTCAAACAACATCGCAGAAATAAGACCAAGCAGAACAAAAAAAACTCCAAGTGCCTAATAATAAATAACTCAAGAACATTTACATAACGTCATCGAATGAGAATGGTGTTTTTGCAGCGGAAACTTCTGCTTTCTCCTTTGCCAGCTGAGCTTTGAGATTTGAGCACTTCTGTTTCAAATCTTTCAACTCTTCCTCAATTTCTTGCATCCGAATCTCACCAGCCTCCTCTTTCTCCTTCTTTTCTGACATCTCATCGAGTCTCTTCACCAACCAATCCAACTTAAATCCAGCGTCAGTCATGGATCTCAATGCAGCATATGCCACAGCCAGATCAGCCTTGTGGAGCTCATGCGGCGACTGGCGCAAAGTCTCAATAAGACCGAGTAGCAAACTCATGTAACCTGTCCTAAGATTTGGGTTTTTCGAACGGAATTCAGATGCAATCTCAGGGTGTCTTTCAAACATATGGCACACAAATTCCACCTGAGAGTGAAAAACAAAAGTATAAAGTAGAGTCCATAACCATAGACCAGTTTTAGGAGGCAACACACACATATATACATTATTAATTTCTAACCTGTGAAGAGAGAATTTGAAAGCCGTTAACATCCATGGTTTCCAATTCCATTATTGTTGAAGTTTCCTTTAATTTGCCAATGACTTCAAAAACCTCTACCTCGGCAACAATTTTGAGCTCTCCGTGGACAAGAAACCCGCTGTCTTTGGGAAGAATGTCATTCATGCAAAGCATGATTCGACCATTCCTGAGGGAAGAGCGCTCATCGAACCACGCTTGTGCTTCATGTCAAATCACAGAACAGAATTTAAATAATCACTACATGAACTATATATGCCTTATGTGCATACAGCTTTGCACAAAGCTTTAAAACTAATGTTAAACTACGCAAAACGAGCCTTACACGACATTTTGAAACATCCTACGTCCGAATTATAAGAAGTGAAGGTCAGATTGATTGATGATTATGTTGTGTTCATAGTACTGCCACTGAAAATAATTTTGAGACAGGAGCTCTTGCAAAGCGTGCAGTGGGAAGAAAATAATCACCATTATATTTGGAATCTTTGACGGAATTTTGATTTACTATACTTAGGAAATATCGGGCGTGGCTTCTCCATCCAAAAGGCAATAATGATTCATCTTTCGCGACTTCCAAATATATACCCAAGTAACTACCGAACTGGCGAGAGGCACAAAGACGCCTGCAGGAAACACAAAGAAAAGAATCAGCAACACTTAGTGTGGAGGATATTATTACCTAAAACTATATATATACATGGACGAAAACACTTGAAAGCCTACTTACCATTTGCATCCACCGACTAGGAATTCATCAGAATAAATGTCCTTGTGCAATATTCTCAAAGATGAGAAATTCTTAATCACCCAAGTGATCTTCTTTTTAAATTGCTTCTCCATGATCTTGGTGAAGATTCCTCAAAATTGAAATTTAATATTCCAATGTGGAATTGAAGCCTTTTACTAATGCCACTCTCTATTTAGTAAATGCTAAACGTTTAAATTGACCACGAGGAATGCGAACCGCCTTGATCTCCTTTGTTACTTGATTGATACTCTTCCGTAATTATTACGACATTAATAAATGGTAAGACTAACAGTCTACATTTTCGAGAAACTCTCTATTGGCCTTGACTCTTTGAATGTCGCTTGAAACCAAGTCAGCGAACTCCTATTTAAGTGCCTAAGAACTCAAATACATCAAACATGAGAGGATCTTAACGTACCTACAAATTATAATTGTCTTTTTTTTTGTTTTTCCATGTAGCTTGCATGCATAAAGAGACATTAACCTCCTGTTTTATTACTAGTATCTTGGGATGTAAAACAGGGGAGTTTAGAGGTTATAAGCACGTCAATAAGGTTTGATTGATTGATCTGTCTTTGTAATAATCAAACCTTGCGTCTTGATTCTTTGGACCATTGGACCTATAATTTGAACCTATATATTGTATATACAAACGTCAAATATGAATACTCAACGTGGACCAAATGAGAAATGGATTTTATATGAACATCCAAGGAACAAAGAAACAATAGAAGTTAAATGATGAGAAACTGTTGCAAAGAGAGGATGAAAGACCAAAAAAGTCTACCCAAGCAAAAGGGTGGTTAAATTTACTTCTTCTTGTCTATGAGTTTATCCCAAGTACACGTCTTGATCGGTTCTTGTTCGGTATATATAGTCTATTCTTTGGAAGAGCACCAACGATCAAGTTATCACCAAAGAAAATGCGGGAGGGTTTCATTTCTGCATTCCTAATAAGAAGCTTGCTGAGTAATCAATGGTTATTGATCTTGTTTGTTTGTTTCTGCAGCTTGCAAAATGTAATGGGACGTTTCCTGTTGCTGAAATCATGTCCCAGAGAGGTACTAGGAAGTTTTTAGTCATGCCATACCTTGTACAAGAGAACTAGTAATAATTCAGTTAACCATTTATGTTATTGGGCTGCAACAAATACAAGATCTGTATGACGGTCATGCTCCATTGTTCAAGCAAGAGACACAAACTTTACCAGAGATGGATTTCTGACCTGGGAATTGTACTTTACCAGAGATGAATTACTAAAACAACTTAGCAGATCAACATTGATTGATTGCTTCTAAACGAAAGGCGTTTTACTTTGCAGTTCCCTCGGGAAATAAATCTCTCTGTTCAGTGGCGTGCTCCATGTCTTTGATTGTTCCCCTCCATATTGGTGGCTTCTGTTCCGCCAGTTTTCAATTACTGCGATTACATCTAACAAAGTTAGTTTCATCTGTATCAGTATTGATTTGCTCTGAATTATGTGATGGTGTATTCTGCTTAAGAAGAGACTATAGATAGGCTTTTTAAGATCTTCTTAAGCTAACCAAAGCCTTTTCTTGGTTAAAGATACTGAGCAACGACCTTCATTTCTCAACATCTGATTAGTTATCACACTTCCAAAGGATTATGTTGCTCGAATTCCAAGAAACATTGACATTGTGGTTATATTATTCTTAACTTTCTATTAGGGTTACCGATTCCAAAAGAAGCTTCTTCAACAGATAAAATCATAGCTCTGCATAACCATAAACACAGCTATACAATTGCGAGTTCACAGAACAAAATATGTGGTCATGAGCTATAATTTATAATAAGAAAAAGGGGAAAATCGCATTAAAAAACCTTCAAAGTGGCAGCTACTAACACTTTAAACTTTCAGAGTTTTATACTAACACTATAAACCTTCAATCTATAAACCTTCAATCTATATCTTTTAATATAAAAAACTCTCAACGTGACAACTTTGTTCGCGCCGCCAAAAATGTGATTGGAACTGTTCAGTTTCCGGTTAAAATGGTGACGTGTCAATTTTTTTTACAAACCGGAGATACCGAGTTTACAAAATTAATATCCATTGGGTAGACCGAATCGAGAACCGAATGGGTACCCGAATAACTATTCATCATGTGACACTATTCATCCCGAGACTACTATTCACTCCGAGTCTTCTCCTTTCTTTGAAAATTCGAAAGGATTTTCTTTGATCACGTTCTTTCTTTCGAATTTCCGATTTTTTTTTTTAAATTTTTTTTTTGTTTTTTTAATTAAAATAAAGAAATAATTAAAATTATTCGCCTGAATAGTAATCCCGGATTTACGGAGTCTCGGGATGAATAGAACATAGTAATACTATTCATCCCGAGACTACTATTCACTCCGAGTCTTCTCCTTTAGCTTAGACGAAATTGGTTCTTCTTCGTGGTTACTATTCATCACATGATTACTATTCATCCAGATACTTCATAATCCCGATATTACTATGTGCTATCAAATATTCATCCCGGGATTACTATTCATCCCGTTATTACTATGTACTATTCATTCCGAGACTCCGTTATTCAGACGAATAATTTTAATTATTTATTTATTTTAATTAAAAAACTAAAAAAATACAAAAAAACAAAAAACAAAAAACAAAAAAAGGATTTAAAAAAAAAAGATTCGAAAATTCGTAAGAAAGAACGTGATCAAAGAAAATCCTTTCGAATTTCAAATTTTCGAATCCTTTCGATTTTCAAAGAAAGGAGAAGACTCTGAGTGAATAGTAGTCTCGGGATGAATAGTGTCCTGAGATGAATAGTTATTCGGGTATCCATTCGGTTCTCGATTCGGTCTACCAGTTGATATTACTTTTGTAAACTCGGTATCTCCGGTTTGGATTTCTGAACCGTTCTAGGTATTTAAGCTGTTGACAAAAAAAAAATAATAATAATTTACACGTCACCATTTTAACCGGAAAATGAACAGTTCTAGTCACATTTTTGGCGGCGCGAACAAAGTTGCCACGTTGAGGATTTTTTATGTTAAAAGATATGGATTGAGAGTTTCTAAGTGTTAGTAGCTGCCACTGTGGTCTCTATTATATCATGAGCTATAATTTATAATAAAGAAAAGGGTTACTTGCATCATTCAAGGACACTCTTATACAAGTTTTGGCACGCAAAAGCCTAATCTCTTAATTTGCATCATTCAAGCACATGCCTAATACACACCTTGTTAGTTGTTATTGCCCTGAAAGTGATCTTACAAGTTCTATGTATCTCTTCTTGTAATGATCCAGAGAGAAACAGAGGTCTCTTATAGAAGAGTTACCTTATTGGTAGAAGAAAACTTGCCGTGTCATACAAATTGTTATGTTTTTTTTTCACTAATATATATTTTAGTTTAACCAATCAGACAACAATAAACAAAAGAAAAATACGCAACCATATGGGATGAGAACATTTATGTTAATTAATGACTAAATTAAGAAAGTTATACATTTTGTATGAATCAAATATATCAAACATTTAATGTAACTTTTAAAAAAAGTAATTAATGTTACCACCATGGAAGAAGACTTACTTTCTAAAACCAGAGGATGACGTTGTCGTTTGGTTGATAGCTTACATAATCTGTAAACTGATACCAATCATCTACACTGATGTCGTCCTCTTGTGACACATGTAGTCCATGTCATCAAGCTTCAAGAGACTGAAGAATATATTAGCTCTGGCTCCTTCTTCAATCATGTCTTCAACACCAAAAGAAAACTCCAAGCATTGTTCCCTGATTTGGTGATAATAGCGCTCATTCACCGTCAAATGGATGTAATCATCTCTGTTTGCAGTTGTAACTTGTTTGTTATCACCATTGTAACACAAGTCAGAAAAAGTAAGCCCATATCCCTCAAATACGATGCTATTATCTTCAAAAGTGATCTTCAATTAATCATGTTTCCGTGCAATTTAGGTGCAAAGAACATACTCTATCAGCATGATTCATATGAGGAAGAATACGAACAAATTAAGTTAAGAAATCGCGTATCATACGGGGTCTAATATAGTCTTATAAACTTTAGTGCTATGAGGGTTTTATTTTAAAACATTATATATTGTATTCAATAAAATATAATATAGAGATGCAAATTAGATTTATCGAACATTTGAAAAAATATAACCACTGTTCCGGTGATGGATAATTCCAAAGATTTTGATTTTTGCCTGTGATTGCTTCTTAAATAATATTATAGAGATATGTTAGTACTGTTTTTCATGTTTCCATACTATTCTATGAAGTATATGCGATCAATAGATTTGTTTGGGTTTAAAATTGAAGTTGTAGTTTCTGTGACTTTCATCAAATAGGATTGTATGGGTATTGTTTAATCACTGGTGGCATTAGCATATGTACATTTCTTCTAACGACAAAGTTTTTTTTAGCATCGCCGGTGCTCCAATATATAATTTTTTTTTATCAATTATATATATTATTTTGCAATTTCGCTAGATGTCACGACCAAACAACGATGGCTCAAAACTGAAATTGTTAAGCAGTTTGTGAACTAGAGATGATAATTTTCTTAGATTAGGTTTCTAGAACCGAAAATAACCAACACCCTCACCGTGAGGGGGAGTGGTGCCCCCACTCAAAAATTATTAATACTTGGTTAAGAATAATAAATTATGCTACTACTAAAAACCCACACAACTTTTTTCTGGTTTAAGCCCAAAAGTCTATCTTGTAAATTTTTTTTATTATATTATATTTTTGCCTCTACTGATTATATTTTCTAGATCCGCCATCTTATTATATAAAACTGGATCCTTCGATGTGAGTATGACACGTAGGATAATTTTTAATCACGAGATTGTGATATTTGTCACGATTGTTAATTTAGATCTTGACATGTGTCAATTTAATTAAAAAAAAAAAAGTAAAAATGAATTAAATTAAATATTCAAAAAGGTTAAACTAAAAAAGGCAATCTTAGTAAAATAAATTAAAATTTATATTAAAAAAGTGTAAACTAAAAAAGGTAATCTTACAAAGAAAAAAAAACAAGTATAAGTAAGGAAAACTTATAATAAAGGAAAGTGACAAAAGAAAATTTAAAAGTTTATAATCTACAACCACGATCGATTCATAATCCTAAAAAGTAAATGAAAAAAGCAGTTATGTTTAGATTAAGAAAAATCAAACAAAAATTATAAATAAAAACCAAAGTTAAAAATCCATATTTTAGTTTAGAATTAAGAAATTAAACAATAGATTACAATCCTAAAAAGAAAAGGAATAAAAACCAAATTTTATTAAAAAAAATATATTTCAGTTTAGAATAAGGAAATTAAACAATATATTACAATCATAAAAAGCTAAAGTTTTTAAAAAGGAAAGAACAAATAGTAATTCTTAAAAAAACCACAAACTTTAAATGGAATACAATTCTAAAAAGAAAAAGAATTCTCATTCCCCACCTCTAGATAACCAAATTGATAGCTTCTCAATTTCACATTCATAATTATAAAATGTAAAATTACTAATATATATATATATATATATATATATATATCGTATTATATAAAATTGGATCTCTCAATGTGAGTGTGACACGTATGATAATTCTCACTCACGAGATCGTGACATTTGTCACGGTTAATTTAGATTTTGACATGTGTTATTTTATTATTTTTTTAAAACAAATGAATTAAAGTAAATATTAAAAAAATCACATTTAATTTATAATTTATCCTAAAAGGCAAGATTAATATAGTAAGGAAAAAATATTTCTTAGTTTTTTATTTAGATTAAAAAAATTAATCATAAAAGAAAAAGAATTTTAATTTCTCACCTCTATGTAAACCACAATTTGGTAGTATATCAATTACACCCAAAAACAATGAAAGTCCAATAATAGTATTCAAAGCTATTTACGGCATCTCTTCACCAAATTTTTATTTCAACTAGTTTTGCATCCACGCTACGCGTGAGTACTGTTTTTAATACTATTTGAAAAAATCATATGTGAGCAATTATATTTTATATATTAAAAATATTATAGTTTTAATCTGAGTAATTATATATAGTTTGTGAGGTTTCAATGGTCTTGTTTTGAATCTATATATGTCATATTTAAAAAACGTATTATATGGACGACCATTTATAAGTTTTATAAGTTAATATATCAAAGTCAACTAAATGTGTAATAAAATAATCAAATGCTATTTTAATAACCATAATATTGACACGAAGATAAAATATTATACATCACATCTTTAAATAAATAAAAAATAAGTTTTTTTAATTATTTTCAGTTTCATCTTCGTTATATATGTTTTCTATGCAAACAACAACAAAATTATAAAATTATTCTCTTTCCTTAGCTATAACCAATACAAATTTCTGATTTAATCTACTAAATTGGAAAAAAAAACTACTAATACAACTCTTGCTTTCACATTCATGACAACTTTAATTTTGAAATTAAGACAATAGATGAATATGAAATAAATTTTGAATCTAATTTAAAATCACAAAAGATCGACAAATTTTTTTTGTCAATTTTATCTTGAATATGTAAAGACTAGACTTTTTCTGGTTGCATATTGGTTGTAGTAACTTTTAAATAATTTTTTCAATGATTGTACCTTATTTTTTTCAATCAGAGTGAATACCTTTTTCATCATATTCATTTTCATTCTCGTTATATATTTTTTCTATAAAAACAACAAAAAAACAAAACATATTTTCCTTCCTTAACTATTTTAATCAATACAAATTTTTAATTTAATCTACAAATCGAAAAGCAATGTAATAAACATAACTCTTGCTCTCATATCTATGAAAAAAAACAATTTTGAAACCAAAACAATATATGAATATGATATGAACTTTGAAGCAAATTTATAATAACAAAAAAACTGATACAGTAAATGTAGTTTTTGTAAATTCATTGGAGAAATAGAAGCAGGAATTTTGTCTGGTGACATATTGGTTGTGATAACTTTTCAATGGTTTTTCGATGAGATCATAAACCTAAGCGATGAGGATTTAATTCTCATACTTAGGGATCATTCCAAATAATATTGAAGTAACAAACATTATTTTATATATGAGAAGATTGGCTTACACATAGTCATTTTTCCTTCATTATAGTCGTCTTTCTCAATCCATGGGTGAATTCTTTCTCATGCCGTTTTTTTTTTTTTGCATAGCTTTGATCAAGAAGACAATTAAGTATGAAAAATCAATACCCTTAGAGACATATAGCATCAAATTTTATTAGTAATAGAATTATATTTTGACATATAATTTTTTTTTTTGTAAGTTTTTTATATTGATTTTCCATATAGTTAACATAACTATCAATTTAATTTCCTTTTAATTATATTTTTTTTATCAATTTAGCTCTTTTGATATTTATTTCTATTTTTGTTTTTTTTTCCTTTTGTTAATTTGGCTCTTTTGATATTTATTTCCATTTTGAGAGATACAATTTTTTTGGTATATAATTTCCGTTTTCTTTTTTTGTTTGTTAAGCTTTTTATGTTGATTTTTCGTAGAGTTATCATAGATATCAAATTGATTTTTTTTTTTAAATAATTTTTTCTTTTGTTAATTTAGATTTTTTTGATATTTATTTCCATTTAAAGAGACTATTTTTTGGAAATTTTTGACATTATATAAGATTTAATTAAAATGATGATTTGACATATTTTAATTAGTCATTTAAAATTCTATTTGGATATCCTTAGATGCATATAGTATTAACTTTTATTAGTATACGATTTTATTTTGACATATAATTTTCTTTTGATTTTACAAAGAGTTAGCATAGATATCAAGTTAATTTCCTTTTAAATGATTTTTTATTTTGTTAATTTAAGTCTTTTGATATTTATTTCCATTTTTGATTTTTTTTTCTTTTGTTAATTTAACTCTTTTGATATTTATTTGTTTTGGAAATTTTGACATTATATAAGATTTAATTAAAATCATGATTTGACATATTTTAATTGGTAATTTAAAATTCTATTTGGATATCCTTAGATGCATATAGCATTAAATTTTATTAGTATACGATTTTATTTTGACATATACTTTTCTTTTTTTTGTTAAGCTTTTTATATTGATTTTACATAGAGTTAGCATAGATATCAAGTTAATTCTCTTTTAAATGATTTTTCATTTTGTTAATTTTACTCTTTTGATATTTATTTCCATTTTTGAATTTTTTTTTCTTTCGTTAATTTAGCTCTTTTGATATTTATTTCTATTTTAAGAGTCACAATTTTTTGGAATTATTGACATCATTTAAATTTTAATTAAAATGCTGATTTGACATATTTTAACTGGTCGTTTAAAATTCTATGTGGACGCCTTTAAAGGTCTATAGCATCAACTTTTATTAGTAATATATTTAAATAATTTTTTTGACTAGCAACTACAAATATTTATTGGTTATTTTTATTAGGAAATTTCAAGGTTACTTAACTAGTATAATATTATACTTAACTAGTATAATATTATATTATAATTTCATGGTTACCCATGTAGAAACCAAACTCGGCGTTGTTGTGAATCTAATTTTTCCAATTGCTCTGATGAATCAAGATTCCAGAACGCACGTATTGTTCCAATTCCAGTCGTTGGTGGAGGCGGCGGTGGAGGCGGTGGTGGAATTGGATCGAAAGGCGGTGGTGGAATTGGAACGAAAGGCGGTGGAGGAATTGGAACGAAAGGCAGTGGCGGAATTGGAACGAAAGGCGGAGTTGGAACGAAAGGCGGATCGACAGGCGATAATATTATGGGAACCTCAAATCCTGGCGGTTTTGGTGATTTTGGTGGAGTTTTCGGTGGCATTGGGGTTGGGGTTGGAATAGAAGAAGATGGAGTAGGTTTGGATTGGGATGCGGTTGGGGTTGAAATAGGAGAAGAGAGAGGAGGTTTGGGTCGTCGATAAGCATCTGTGGGCGCAATGAACATAACCATAAATATGAAAAGTACGAATTTCATTATTTGTTTTTGGTGTAGGATATTTATAAGAGATTGATTAATTATGTAGATCCTATATAACGTTCTTGGCCAATATTTTCTATAATTTTTCCAGTTGCTCTGATGAATCAAGATTCCAGAATAATTTGGTGAAAAAGTCAATTTCTCCATAAACAAAATATTAGCAAAAAATAAGCAAAATATAAGATAAAAATAAGCAAAATATAAGATAAAAATACAAAAAGAAAAATGAGACAACTTGATGTAACGGTGATTCAGGGGAAGGCACTAGACATACAGAGCTAAAATGATGATTTGACATATTTTAATTTAGCTCTTTTGATATTTATTTGTTTTGGAAATTTTAACATTATATAAGATTTAATTAAAATGATGATTTGACATATTTTAATTGGTCATTTAAAATTCTATTTGGATATCCTTAGATGCATATAGTATTAAATTTTATTAGTATACGATTTTATTTTGACATATAATTTCCTTTTTTTTTGTTAAGCTTTTTATATTGATTTTACATAGAGTTAGATATCAAGTTAATTCCCTTTTAAATGATTTTTCATTTTGTTAATTTAACTCTTTTGATATGTATTTCCATTTTTTTTTTGTTAATTTAGTTCTTTTGATATTTATTTCCATTTTAAGAGTCACAATTTTTTGAAATTCTTAACATTATTTAAAATTTAATTAAAATGTGATTTGACATATTTTAACTAGTCGTTTAAAATCCTATGTGGACGCTCTTAGAGGCCTATAGCATCGACTTTTATTAGTAATAGATTTAAATAATTTTTTTGACTAGCAACTACAAATATTTATTGGTTATTTTTATTAGGAAATTTCAAGGTTACTTAACTAGTATAATATTATACTTAACTAGTATAATATTATATTATAAATTCTTGGTTACCCATGTTCAAACCAAATTCGGCGTTGTTGTGAATCCAATTTTTCAGTTGCTCTGATGAATCAAGATTCCAGAACGCACGTATCGTTCCAATTCCAGTCGTTGGTGGAGACGGCGGTGGAAGCGGTGGTTGGAATTGGATCGAAAGGCGGTGGAAAAGGAACGAAAGGCGGTAGTGGAATTGGAACGAAAGGCGGTAGTGGAATTGGAACGAAAAGCCGACCGAAAGGCGGATCGACAGGCGGTAATATTATGGGAACCTCAAATCCTGGCGGTTTTGGTGATTTTTGTGGAGTTTTCGGTGGCATTGGGGTTGGGGTTGGAATAGGAGAAGAGGGTGTAGGTTTGGATGGGGATGGGGTTGGAATAGGAGAAGATGTAGGAGGTTTGGATCGTCGATAAGCATCCGTGGGCGCAATGAACATAACCATAAATATGAAATGTACAAATTTCATTATTTGTTTTTGGTGGAGGGGAAAGAATATGGTGTGGGGTATTTATAAGAGATTGATTATGTAGATCCTATCTAACGTTCTTGGCCAACATTTTCTATAATTTTTCCAGTTGCTCTAATGAATCATGAATCAAGATTCCAGAACAATTTGGTGAAAAAAATAATTTCCCCATAAACAAAATATAAACAAAAAATAAGCAAAATATAAGATAAAAATAAGCAAAATATAAGATAAAAATACAAAAAAAAAATGTTACAACTTGATGCAACAGTGATTCAGGGGAAGACACTTGACATACAGAGCTAAAATAATAATTTGACATATTTTTATTTAGCTCTTTTGATATTTATTTGTTTTGGAAATTTTGACATTATATAAGATTTAATTAAAATGATGATTTGACATATTTTAATTGGTCATTTAAAATTCTATTTGGATATTCTTAGATGCATATATCATTAAATTTTATTAGTATACGATTTTATTTTGACATATAATTTCCTTTTTTTTGTTAAGCTTTTTATATTGATTTTACATAGAGTTAGCAACGATATCAAGTTAATTCCCTTTTAAATGATTTTTCATTTTGTTAATTTAACTCTTTTGATATTTATTTCTATTTTTGATTTTTTTTTCTTTTGTTAATTTAGCTCTTTTGATATTTATTTTCATTTTAAGAGTCACAATTTTTTGGAATTCTTGACATCATTTAAAATTTAATTAAAATGCTGATTTGGCATATTTTAACTGGTCGTTTAAAATCCCATGTGGACTCCCTTAGAGGCCTATAGTATGTCGTTTTGGGATTCACCTTCTCCGACAGCTTAAAAATATTTTCAACAATCTCCATCATGTTGTAAATAAAAGAGAGAGAAAATTGTTGCGTCTTATTCCATAATAATCAAAAGAGGTATATATAGGTTTACATAAACTTGGGGAGCAAGTTGAATAAAGAGAAATAAGGAAACCGAGAATATTCTAAACCTTATAGAATATGGGCTTTATAATGGGCATCCATATATTTAATTCATAACACACCCCCTTGGATGTCCATTATAATGTAATAGTAGTAAATCGCGTAAGATGTTGCCTCATTAAAAACCTTACAAGGAAAACCCAATGGGAAAAACCATAGTTAAGGGAAAAAGAGTGCAACGCGCATTTACTCCCCCTCATGTGTACATCCGTCTAAATCTTTGAGACGGCGTAATCCAATAAGATACTTTCTGAAAGTAGCAGTTGGAAGCGCCTTGGTAAATAAGTCCGCCAAATTATCGCTTGAACGAATCTGTAGGACACGAACATCACCATTCTTCTGCAAGTCATGTGTGAAGAAGAATTTTGGTAGAATGTGCTTTGTTCTATCACCTTTGATGTATCATTCTTTAAGTTGAGCGATGCATGCATCATTGTCTTCGTACATAATCTTCAGAGCTTTTTTCCCTTTAGATAAACCACAATCTTCTCATATATGTTGAATGACAGACCTTAACCATACACACTCGCGTCTGGATTCATAAATAGCTAAAATCTACGCATGGTTAGAAGAAGTGGCTGCGATGGTCTGCTTCATAGAACGCCAGGAAATAGCGATACCACCATATGTGAATACATATCCTGTCTGTGATCGAGCATTATGAGGATCAGATAAGTATCCAGCATCTGCAAAACCAATCAAGTCTTGAAAAGAATAAACCTTGCCAATAAATTTACTGCAAATAAATTTACATCAATGCCCCTATTGCACTTAACTATGGTACTTCAGGACCAAGTACTTCTTCATCATCTTCTCGAGGACAAAAGGGATCTTTTAACACATCAAGTGATCTTACAACCATTGGGTTTCTCAAAGGGTGTTCATCATCCATAAAGAACCTTTTAAGCACCTTTTTCGTGTATGTTGTTTGATGCACCAAGATTCCATTCTTTAGATGCTCCATTTGCAATCCCAAACAAAATTTTGTTTTTCCGTGATCTTTCATCTCTAATTCTTTCTTCAAATATTCCACTGTATGGGAAATCTCTGCATGAGTTCCAATAATGTTTAAATCATCAACATACACTGCAATTATAACAAATTAATACCCTAACAGTACTAAAGCAGCAGTTGTAATATAGTTAGGGGTCGAACCACAAAGACTCAAAGAAATCACACAATAGATTGTATAGCGTCAAATCAAGCTAAGCAAATAAGATGAAACAAAAACAGTAAACATTAACGAGTTGTAAATTCAATAGAGAGAATATAGGCTCAGGGTATTTTTCAGGAAATCAATGAATGCAGATAAACTAACTAACATGATTCAGATTTTGCGCGGCTCTTGAACTCAAATCACTAAGTTAGAATTAACCAACTATCGTTACGAGAATTATCTAAATCTAAATCCTAGGAATTCCAAATCTCTTTGCGAATCCTAAAGTCTAAATCACCTTTAATACCAAGTTTGATATGTTCACAAATCAATTAAACCAAATCTCTTTGCGAATAATCAATTTGCTCACCTAGGTTCTATCAGGTAATTAATCGCACTGTCGTGCCTAATCAATTATCCTAAGATCTAAGTTCCAGATTTGACAACCTAGAATTAGCTTTGAACACAACCTAAGGCGAATAACTAATTCAGATGGTGAATCCTAAACAGATAATCAACCTAGCATTCAAAGAAATCCTTATGAGAAAACCCTAAACCTAAAGTGGATCTACTCAGACATGGAGAATGAAACAATCAACATAACTGAATAAATCATCAATAAAATAATCAGAAAGAGTAAAACAAGGGTTCGAAATCTTCTCTCGGATCAACATAGTTTCATATTTGTCTCCCTCTAAAAGCTCTCTCACAAAACCAAAGTAAAATAATGCATAGCCAACAAGGTGGCTGTAAAATCCCTATAAATAACCTAAATCACGTTTTGGGGCTTCTTGTAAATATCAAAGACTTCTGGACCAAGTTGCAATTCTTCAACTCTTCATTAAAGTCGCGGGTCGTGTCTGCTGTGATGAGTGTCGATCGATACCAAGGGGGTATCGATCGATGCTCGACGTGAAATCGGGTACTCAGCAACACAAACTTCAGCTTTGCTCCAAACTGCTCCAGAAAACTCCAATATCTCCAATTATGCTCCAAACGTGCTAAAACCTGTAAAAGACTTTAAAAGACTCCAAAATACTATAAAGACTCTATAAAAAGGACTTATATCATGGCTTAAACGGGGTAAAAACTATGATATATCACAAGGGGTGTGCATCATCCATAAAGAACCTTTTAAGCACCTTTTTCGTGTATGTTGTTTGATGCACCAAGATTCCATTCTTTAGATGCTAAATTTGCAATCCCAAACAAAATTTTGTTTTTCCGTGATCTTTCATCTCTAATTCTTTCTTCAAATATTCCACTGTATGGGAAATCTCTGCATGAGTTCCAATAATGTTTAAATCATCAACTTACACTGCAATTATAACAAATCCTTGCTCAAATCTCTTTATAAAGATGCATAGACTGATAGGGTCTTTCTTGTACCCTTATCTTAACAAGTACTCACTAAGGCGATTATACCACATACGCCCTGATTGTTTCAATCCATAAAGAGATCAATTTAATTTTATGCAGTATTGTTCTCGAGAACTAGGATTTGCTACTTCTGAGAGTTTAAATCCTTCTGAAACTTTCATATAAATATCATTATCCAGTGGCCCATATAAGTAGGTTGTGACTACATCCATCAAACGTAAATCAAGTCCTTCTTTTATTGCCAGACTGATAAGGAACATGAAAGTTGTTGCATCCACCACATGAGAGCATATCTCTTCATAATCAATTCCAGATCTTTGTGAGAACACTTGTGCAACTAAACGTGTCTTGTATCTCACGATATCACCATTTTCATTATTCTTTCGCACAAAGACTCATTTATGTCCCACTGGTTTAACACCTTCATGTGTACGGACTACTGGTCCAAAAACTTCTCTCTTTGAAAGAGACTTTAATTCTGTGTCTATTGCCTCATTCCATTTTGGCCAATTATATCTTTGTGTACACTCTGCAATAGACGTTGGTTCATGATCCTCATTCTCATTTACAACATCAAGCGCTACATTGCATGCAAAATTTTCATTGACGTCGATTTGCTTTCGGTTCCATATTATTTCAGACATGACATAACTAATTGAGGTCTCTTCATTCTCAGGTACCTGAATTTCTTTATTTTTCATGTCTATGGTCTCTTCCAGAGATCCATCTATATTATTAGCATCTTCGGTTTCACCATTGCCAATTTCTGCTCCTTTTTTCCCCGAGGATTCTTATCTTTAGAACCAATAGGTCTACCACGCTTTAAGCGTGCCTTAGACTCTCTAGCAGCTTGATTTTGTCCATCTTGAACATCAATTCTAATCGGAGCATTTTCAGCTGGTATATGTGACTTTGTCACCTTCTTTGGGCCAGAGAATGAGTCTGGCAACTCATTTGCTAAGCTCTGTAAATGAATTATCTTTTGGACTTCTAAATCACATTCTTTAGTCCGAGGATCAAGATAAGATAATGATAATTCATTCCAGCGGATTTCCTTTTCCAGCTTATTATTTTCTCCCCCTAATGTTGGAAAGACTGATTCATTAAAATGACAGTCTGCAAATCGAGCCATAAATAAATCCCCCGTGGATGACTCTAGAAACTTAATTATCGATGGAGAATCGATTCCAACATATATTCCCAACCTCCTTTGAGGTCCCATTTTAGATCGATGTGGTGGATCAATTGGAACATACACAACACTTCCAAAAACTTTCAGATGGGAAATATTTAGTTCATGACCCAAAATCAATTATGATGGGGAGAACTTATGATTATTCGTTGGCCTGATGCGAATTAATTATGCCGCATGTAATATAGCATGTCCCCAAGCAGAGATTGGGAGTTTTGATTTCATACGTAATGGTCTAGCAATCTACTGCAAACGCTTAATTAGCGATTCAGCTAAACTATTTTGTGTATGAATATGTGCTACCGGATGTTCAACACTCATCCCAATGGACATGCAATAATTATTAAAACCCTGAGACGTGAATTCACCAGCATTATCAAGGCGAATTGCCTTAAGGGAAAATCTGGAAAATGTGCTTGTAATCTAATCAATTGAGCAAGTTGCGGATCGATAACAAGGATACATGTGACCATCTAGTCAATGGGTCAATTAGAACCATAAAATATCTAAAGGTTCCACACGGTGGGTGAATCGGCCCACCAATATTTCCTTGTATCCTTTCTAGAAAACTAATCGATTCAGAATTTATCTCTGTTGGTGAAGACCGTATGATAAGCTTGCCTAAAGAACATGCAGCACATGAGAAGTCGTTAGGACGAATCTCATGGTTCTTTAATGTATGTCCACATGAATTCATTATTATCTTTTGCATCATTATCGAATCGGGATGGCCTAACCGGTCATGCCAAACACTTAAGTTTTCAGTAAACTTTTGGTTTACTGTGGCATTTGCCTTAATTGTACTAATCTTAGGGCTTGAATGTATGAAGCGGGTTGAGCGAGACAATGGGCGGGACAATATTTTGCTTCCATTCAGACATGTACTTCCACTTTCATTTTTGATAAAAGATCAAAAATAAAAAATAAAATAAAAACAAGTGCGGGACTAACTTGTGCAGAAAATCAATGGACCGCATGTAGAAAAAGGACAATGGCCAATAAGGTGTGGTTGCGGTGCGTTTTTGTTATTATAATTATGGAAATAGTTGTCTAAAGTGTTTATTGATTAAATGATCTTGTTTCTAATGCTTGAAAGTTATTAAATCACAAATGGAAATTTGTTCTTGATTTAGTAATTTGCAAAGGGATTAATACCAAGGAATTGGATTAGTCTAATTTAAGGATCATAGTCTAAGGATTAGCATTACTTGAGTATATTGACATCATTGTGAAACTCTAAGATTACCAACAAATCATATACTTCATCCTTGTATTCGTTTTTAGTATTATCTTTAAACCGTAATTTGCACTATCGTTTAAGTTTCCACCTATTGCTTTAGTCAAATATAGTTTGCTTTAAATATCTTTTAGGTTGTTAGAAAACCAATTCTCGAACTGCTTAGATTAAGAAGTTTTATGTATTCTTAGTTTTTAATCTCAACCCATTATGGTTTGATATCTCAAATACTACAATGACATGAGTAGGATTTGAGAAATTGATTAGTAAAAATCCTACTATCAATTTGGCGCCGTTGCCATTTGGGTTTTGGATTAATCATTAGGATTTTGAATCTTCTTGAGACTAAGTTTTATTTTTACTTTGTTAACTAATCTCTTTCACTTGGTTTTTCCCTCTTCTCATATAGGTGTATGAACACGAGATCACAAGGCACATCAAATCTCGTAGACCGTGTTGACAACATCCGTGCTCTAGAACGAGCAAACACAAGGGCAAGACAAGAGAGAGAGACATCTTCAACGGTTAGAAATGGAGGGTGAACAAGAACCTCCGATTGGAAACCAAGATGCACCCGTGCTAGGTGTTGGTCATCAAGGTGTTGGTGTGAACCGAATTCCAATTCATCCACCACGACCTCCACGACCAATTGGAGCCGGTGATGCACCAAACACACATGCTAACCGCCAAGGGATAGCTCCACCACCGGTTGAACACAATAACTTTGAGATCAAATCCAGTATTATCTCTATGGTGCAAAACAACAAGTTCCATGGGCTGCCCATGGAGGACCCATTAGATCACTTGGATCAATTCGATCGCATTTGTGGTATGACAAAGATCAATGGTGTCTCGGAAGATGGTTTCAAGTTGCGTTTGTTCCCATTCTCTCTTGGAGACAATGCACATCAATGAGAAAAGAACCTTCCACAAGATTCAATCAAAACTTGGAACCAATGCAAGAAGGCTTTTCTTGCAAAGTTTTTCTCCACCACAAGAACATCAAGACTTCGAAATGAGATATCAAGCTTCACTCAAATGGGGAACGAGAGTTTTTTGTGAAGCTTGGGACCACTTCAAGGGATTCACCATACAATGTCCTCCCCACGGTTTCTCCGACGAGTCTCTACTTAGCACTCTCTACCGTGGTGTTTTTCCCAAGTTTCGTATGCTACTTGATACCGCGAGTAATGGAAATTTCTTGGGAAAAGAGGTGGATGACGGTTTACAATTGGTGGAAAACTTGGCACAAAGCGACGGTAACTATGGAGAAGACTATGATAGATCTTCAAGGGGAGGTGGAGACTTTGATAATCAAAAGACGACGAGACATGATATTAAGGCTCTTAATGACAAGCTGGATAAGCTTATCCAAGTCTCACAATCAACCGTTAACTTTGTTGGTGACTTCAATGAAAACCAAGGCCATCAAGAGGGAATTGAGCATGATGATAAGCAAGAACAAGTCAATTATATGGGTGGTCAAGGTGGCTACCAAGGTGGCTTCAACGCAAACTATAGGAATCATCCAAATTTTTCCTATAGAAGCAACAATGTCGCAAACCCTCAAGACCAAGTGTATCCCCAACAAAACACTCAAGGTCAAGGCTTTCAACAAAAGAATTTCGTCCCTACCAACCAACAAAGACCATTTGTACCAAGGAATAACTTTCAAGGAAACCAAGGTGGGTTTCAACCAAAGCAACAATCTAACCCACCCGGTTTTGTACACCAAGGACAAGCGAGCAACACAACGCCTCAAGACAACGAGATGAAGAACATGCTTCAACAACTATTACAAGGCCAAGCTCAAGGAGCCATGGATTTGAGTAAGAAAATGGCGGAAATCCACAACAAGGTGGACTGCTCTTACAATGACCTCAACTCCAAATTTGAGTCATTGTCGTCTAGAATCAAACAAATCGAAGGCAAAGGAGTTCCTTCATCGACACGCCCTCAAGGTACCTTACCGGGAAAATCCGAAGCTAACCCAAATGAGTTTTGTAATGCTATCACATTGCGTAGTGGAAAAGAGCTTCCTCCACAGGAACTTCCATCTAATCTCAACGAGGACATTGAGAACCCAAGTGGGGAGGCGGTCATTGAGAATGAAGCGAATGTAGGTGAAGAAGATGCTGTTTTGGGTAAAGCTAAAGGAACAAGGACTATAGAAGACGAAACCGCGGGAACACCTACAAAGAAGAAGACTACCTTTGTCCCGCCACCTTATGAACCCAAGCTTCCTTTTCTGGGCCGCTTCAAGAAGCAACTCATGGAGAAATATAGGGCAATTTTCGATGAGCAAATTAACAAAGTCCAAGTGACTATGCCCTTGGTTGATGCTTTCTTGTTAGTCCCACAATACAACAAGTTTCTTAAAGATGCAATCAAGGATAGAACCAAGGACTTGGAAGGAATGGTTGTGCTTTCCCATGAGTGTAGCGCTATAATTCAACGGAAAGTTGTACCAAAGAAATTGGGAGATCCGGGAAGTTTTACTCTTCCTTGTGCTCTTGGACCACTTGCTTTTAAACATTGCTTGTGCGATCTTGGAGCAAGTGTAAGTTTAATGCCTTTCTCGGTGGCAAAACGTCTCGGCTTCACTGTCTACAAAGCTCGTAAAATTTCCCTCGTGCTAGCGGATAGGTCGGTGAGACACCCAATTGGAATGCTTGAAGATCTACCGGTGAAAATTGGAGATTTTGAGGTATCCACCGATTTTGTTGTTCTTGAGATGGATGAAGAACCCAAAGATCCTCTCATCTTTGGAAGGCCATTTTTAGCCACCGCCGGGGCTATCATAGATGTGCGGAAAGGGAAGATTGATCTTCATTTGGGCAAAGACGATGTGCTTAATTTTGACATCAATGAGATGATGAAAAAGCCCACAATAGATGGTCAAGCCTTCTGCATTGAAACTATGGAGGAACTAGCAGATGAACTTCTAGAAGAGTTGAACTTGGAGGATTGTCTTCAAATTGCTTTGACCAAAGAGCATGGAGAGAATGGGTATCTTCATGAAGAAAGTGTTGGTTACATGAAGTTGCTAGATTCGCACAAAGCACTAGTTAGAGAAAATTCGTTTTTGGAACTAGAGCACAAAAAAATTGTCGAAGACGGGTTGGAAAACAATGTGAGTGCTTTGGAAATTGACTACATGAGTGCCTTGGATGTCGACCTAGAGGACGAGCAAGAAACTAGCAATGGGGAGACTAGTTTCGATGAGGATTGGAGCGAACTCAAAGCCCCTAAAGTCGACCTCAAACCGCTCCCAAGTGGACTAAGGTATGCGTTCTTAGATCCAAATGAATCTTACCCGGTCATAGTGAATGATAGTTTAGATGAAAATGAGTTGTCCGCCATTTTGAGAGAATTGAGAAAATTTAGAAGAGCAATAGGTGTTGGGCCTAAATTTCACACCTAAAGCCCAACTTGATTAAGCATGCTCGATAATGAAGGCTCAGCCCACGACGAGGTTTCACGAGGCTGTTTACGAGTTGAGGTAAGAAAGGCGCAAGCTAAAAACGAGCACGATGGGAGCAGTGAGCATGCTGGAAACAGCGAGCTCGCAGGGAAGGAAGTGAGCTCGCAGGAAGATATCAGTACGAGCTCGACCGAAATCCAAGCATGGTCAAACATAATTATCTCACCTCCAAGAATCAAGCCTTGCATTTAAAGACAAGATTACGAATTCAATTCCAAGTTTGAAATTAAGATATAGACGTTTGTATTTTCTCGAGCTTGTATAAATCATAAAGAAAGAGTCATTGTAAAAGGACCGAATTCTCGATTAAGAAATATAATACACATTTTTCTCTTGATTTTCTAAATTACTCTCAAGAACATACGACCTAAAAAATCGGGAATTGAGGTTGTGAGATTCTGCGCTCACAATTTGGCGCCATCTGTGGGGAAGAGCAAAACAACTTCCTCTTTGTAACCTACGAAACTAACCACTAAAAAAAAGACGATGGCAGATGCAACAAGTACGGCGGTCTCTACATCAACTGGAGTCATAAACACCTCCATCCCCATGACCCAACCCACCGACGCCACTTCAGAAGACCTGGACGGAACAACAAATGTTCCCATTATCACCTCGGGAGCAAGCATCTCGACAGGGATCAACGACATTGTCGACCCCTCGGGACCTCCGGTCTTGAACCAAACGGCTCCGGATCAAATAGCTGAGATCCGGAACCTAATATCGTGCCTCATAGAGCAGAATCGCTCAATGGCAGCAAGCCAGGATGACCTCGAAAGAGCAAATCGGGCAGGTACCTCTTGGCAGGGAGGATTGCCGTTCCCACCTCCACCGGTGACAAGGCTAAACTTTTCCAATATCAACGCCTCAACCAGCAGGATGGTCGGCTCAGCCACCACCTCGCAGCTCAACTCGACGATATTAAACCCCATATTCACTCATTCCACGACCCAGGTTGCAGAAGGAGAGGTTACGCCAACAACGACATTACCAGGGGTAGATCCGATCTCGGATCTACTAACCAATCAGATCCACTCTGGAAACATAAACAAGATCCGACCTGCCGGGGGATCCCTGCCCCGCTTCCCAAGCAATAACGAAAACCACTTGGGATCCGGCAGCTCACATGGGTTCGAATCAATCAAGAAGTATTGTGAAGAAACGAACGCCGAGCTACAGCGAATGAGATCACAGGTCCACGCTGCTATAAGCTCGGCACCTGAAATAGACAGGGTGATTNAAGGAGAGGTTACGCCAACAACGACCTTACCAGGGGTAGATCCGATCTCGGATCTACTAACCAATCAGATCCACTCTGGAAACATAAACAAGATCCGACCTACCGGGGGATCCCTGCCCCGCTTCCCAAGCAATAACGAAAACCACTTGGGATCCGGCAGCTCACATGGGTTCGAATCAATCAAGAAGTATTGTGAAGAAACGAACGCCGAGCTACAGCGAATGAGATCACAGGTCCACGCTGCTATAAGCTCGGCACCTGAAATAGACAGGGTGATTGACGAGGTCAACCAGACCCCATTCACCTCAAAAATCGCGAGCCCTCAGCTCGGCGACGTCGGAAACATCCGATTTCCTAAATATAACGGAGAAACTGACCCAAAGGCGTTCATGAGAAGCTTCAAATTCGCCTTTTCAAGGGTGCGATTACCCGGGGGTGACTTCGAATCAGCACGCTGCCGTTTCTTCGCCGAAAATCTAACAGATTCGGCCCTGGAATGGTTCACCTCCTTGAAACCAAACTCGATAGACAACTTCACACAACTTCAAGCTGCATTTTTGAAACAATATTCTGTATTCATCCAGATCGAGACCTCGGAGGCTGACTTGTGGGTTCTCACTCAAAAGCCAGGCGATTTACTACAGACGTATATTGACAGCTTTAAAGCCATCAAAGCGAAAGTCGCCGATCTACACAACCCAACGGCCTTGGAAGCCCTCCAAAACGGATTGTTGAAGACCTCGAAATTCTATGAGGAGCTTACAGTCCGGGAGCCGGTATCACTAGATGATGCATTACATCGCGCTTCGCGCTGGATTATCCTCGAGGAAGCAAGTGCACTTGCAACCTCGGTTAGACAATCTCAGACAACCAACTCCCAAGGATCTAAAAAATCCGGGAGAAAGGAGTCCCAGGATCCAAAACAAAGCCATGAGATACACTCATACTCAGTAGATAGCCCACCTCGCAATAGATTCAAGCCTTACGATCCAAGCAAGTGGTGCGACTTCCACATGATCAAGGGCCACTCCACGGAGGAGTGCCACGAGGTGAAGAAGCAGCTCGCTGCTAAGTTCGCAGCAGGGGAGCTGGGAAAAATCGAGCTGGAAAAACCTCCTCCAAGGAAGAACTATTACCCAGCACGAGAAGATTAAAGGCGGGACCGCCCATCTGAGGATGATCGTAAACGAGAACGTTCATCCGAGGAGGAGACGAGGCGAGATCCCCCCAAAAATAGGGAAACGGACCTACTTCCTCCCAGCATGAAGAAAAGAATTAACTTTATTCACGGAGGATCCCAGCTATGCCGCAACTCCGTAAACTCAATCAAGAAACATCAGCGAAGGGTAAACACCGACACACGTGAAAGGAACCCATTCAAGGGACCTAACACACAAATTTCGTTCTGGGAAAGCGAAGCTTTTGAACTAGATTCTCCACATGACGATGCCCTCCTCATCATGCTAGAAGTGGGCGAATACGAGCTCACTAAAATGCTTGTAGACACGGGGAGCTCTGTAGAACTCATCCTCCTAAGCGTTCTTAGGGAAATGAATATACCGGATCGCGAAATCGAAGAAAATAAGATGGTATTAACCGGCTTTTCCGGGGAAACCACGCTATCTCTCGGAACAATACGACTCTCAGTAATAGCAGCTGGAGTAAGAAGAATAGTCGAATTCACGATTATAGATAGGCCAGCCCCATTCAATGCCATCCTGGGGAGGACCTGGATACATTCAATGAGAGCCGTATCCTCGACATACCATCAATGCATAAAATTCCCAGCCCAAAATGGGATCGCAACAATTAAAGGAAGTCAAAGGGAACCCAGAATGTGCTACATGGCAGGCTTCCAGATCGCAAAGGAAAGCGCCATATACCAACTGCAACGAAAAGACGAGCTCAAATACCAACTAGCCAAAAAGAAAAGTGGTCCAGGCAGTATCTGACCTCGCAAAGACCTTATCGAGAAAATCGTGATCAACGAGTCACATCCTAACCAGAAAGTAGGAATTGGATCCGAGCTCACCAGATCCCAAAAAGAACAAATAACAACATTCCTCAAAGAAAATTCCGATTCATTCGCATGGACAACAGCTGACATGCCCGGAATCGATCTGAATATAATTTCGCATGAGCACAATGTGGACCCAAATCATAAACCAGTACGCCAAAAGCGTCGGAAATTCGGACCTGACAAGACCGACGCTGTCAATAGCGAGGTCATCAGATTGCTAGATGTAGGATTCATCAAAGAAGTAAAATATCTCGACTGGTTAGCAAATCCGGTTGTAGTAAAAGAGAAAAATGGCATCTGGCGAGTTTGCATCGATTTTACGGATCTAAACAAAGCGTGTCCTAAGGACAGCTTCCCACTACCTCACATCGACCATCTAGTAGAATCTACCGCAGGAAACGAGCTCCTCAGCTTTATGGACGCATTCTCAGGGTATAATCAAATACAAATGAGGCCTGAGGACCAGGACAAAACATCCTTCGTAACAGAACGAGGAACGTACTGTTATAAAGTAATGCCATTTGGCCTCAAAAATGCGGGAGCCACCTACCAAAGACTTATGAACAAAATGTTCGCAAGCCTCTTGGGGAAAACGATGGAAGTCTATATCGATGACATGCTGGTCAAGTCCCTAAAAGAGGAAGATCACATAGCTCAGCTGGGGGAATGCTTCAACTTACTCAACAAATATGGGATGAAACTTAACCCTTCAAAATGCACCTTTGGAGTCGCCTCAGGCGAATTCCTAGGTTACAGAGTAACTCAACGAGGAATAGAAGCAAACCCCAAACAAATCAGTGCGTTCCTGGAAATGCAACCTCCGAGCTCAATAAAAGAGGTGCAAAGGCTAACAGGCCGTATAGCCGCGTTAAATCGTTTCATTTCCAGGTCGACTGATAAGTGTCTCCCTTTCTACCAATTGCTAAAGGGAAACAAAAGATTCGTATGGGATGACAAGTGCGGGGAAGCCTTTGAACAATTGAAAACGTACCTCTCCGAGCCCCCCATCTTATCAAAACCACTTGAGGGTGAACCACTTTACCTATACGTAGCAATCTCCGAAGTCGCAGTGAGTGGCGTCCTCATAAGAGAAGAACGAGCTGAGCAAAAGCCAATCTACTACGTGAGCAAATCCTTAGTAGATGCCGAGACCAGATATACACGAATGGAAAAGCTGGCTCTGGCAGTATTAATTGTTGGGCCTAAATCACACACCTAAAGCCCAGCTTGATTAAGCATGCTCGATAATGAAGGCTCAGCCCACGACAAGGTTTTACGAGGCTGTTTACGAGCTGAGGTAAAAAGGGTGTAAGCTGAAAACGAGCACGATGGGAGCAGCGAGCATGCTGGAAACAGCGAGCTCACAGGGAAGGAAGCAAGCTCGTAGGCAGATATCAGTGCGAGCTCGACCGAAATCCAAGCATGGTCAAACGTCATTTCATCATCTCCGAGAATCAAGCTTTGCATTTAAAGACAAGATTACGAATTCAATTCTAAGTTCGAAATTAAAATGTAGACGTTTATATTTTTCTCGAGCTTGTATAAATGAGGGGGAGAGAGTCGTTGTAAAGGGACCGAATTCTCGATTAAGAAATACAATACACATTTTTCTCTTGATTTTCTAAATTACTCTCAAGAACATACAACCTGAATAATCGGGAATTGAGGCTGTGAGATTCTGCTCTCACAATTTGGCGCCGTATGTGGGGAAGAGCAAAACAACTTCCCCTTTGTAACCTACGAAACTAACCACTCAAAAGAAGACGATGGCAGATACAACAAGTACGGCGGTCTCTGCATCAACTGGAGTCATAAACACCTCCATCTCCATGACCCAACCCGCCGACGCCACTTCAGCAGACCTGGACGGAACAACAAATGTTCCCATTATCACCTCGGGAGCAAGCATCTCGACAGGGATCAGCGACATTGTCGACCCCTCGGGACCTCCGGCTTTGAACCAAACGGCTCCAGATCAAATAGCTGAGGTCCAGAACCTAATATCGTGCCTCATAGAGCAGAATCGCTCAATGGCAGCACGCCAGGATGACCTCGAAAGAGCAAATCGGGCAGGTACCTCTTGGCAGGGAGGATTGCCGTTCCCACCTCCACCGGTGACAAGGCTAAACTTTTCCAATATCAACGCCTCAACCAGCAGGATGGTCGGCTCAGCCCCCACCTCGCAGCTCAACTCGACGATATTAAACCCCATATTCACTCATTCCACGACCCAGGTCGCGGAAGGAGAGATTACGCCAACAGCGAACTTACCAGGGGTAGATCCGATCTCGGATCTACTAACCAATCAGATCCGCTCTGGAAACATAAACGAGACCGACCTGCCGGGGGATCCCTGCCCCACTTCCCAAGCAATAACAAAAACCACTTGGGATCCGGCAGCCCACATGGGTTCGAATCAATCAAGAAGTATTGTGAAGAAACGAACGCCGAGCTACAGCGAATGAGATCACAGGTCCACGCTGCTATAAGCTCGGCACCTGAAATAGACATGGTGATTAACGAGGTCAACCAGACCCCATTCACCTCACAAATCGCGAGCCCTCAGCTCGGCGACGTCGGAAACATCCGATTTCCTAAATATAACGGAGAAACTGACCCAAAAGCGTTCATGAGAAGCTTCAAATTTGCCTACCCGGGGGTGACCTCGAATCAGCACGCTGCCGTTTCTTCGCCGAAAATCTAACAGATTCGGCCCTGGAATGGTTCACCTCCTTGAAACCAAACTCGATAGACAACTTCACACAACTTCAAGCTGCATTTTTGAAACAATATTCTGTATTCATCCAGATCGAGACCTCGGAGGCTGACTTGTGGGTTCTCACTCAAAAGCCAGGCGATTCACTGCGGACGTATATTGACAGCTTTAAAGCCATCAAAGCGAAAATCGCCGATCTACACAACCCAACGGCCTTGAAAGCCCTCCAAAACGGATTGATAAAGACCTCGAAATTTTTTGAGGAGCTTACAGTCCGGGAGCCGGTATCACTAGATGACGCGTTAGATCGCGCTTCGCGCTGGATTATCCTCGAGGAAGCAAGTGCACCTGCAACCTCGGTTATACAATCTCAAACAACCAACTCCCAAGGATCTAAAAAATCCAGGAGAAAGGAGTCCCAAGATCAAAAATAAAGCCAGGGGATACACTCATACTCAGTAGGTAGCCCACCTCGCAATAGATTCAAGCCTTACGATCCAAGCAAGTGGTGCGACTTCCACAGGATCAAGGGCCACTCCACGGATGAGTGCCACGAGGTGAAGAAGCAGCTCGCTGCTAAGTTCGCAGCAGGGGAGCTGGGAAAAATCGGACTGGAAAAACCTCCTCCAAGGAAGAACTATTACCTAGCACGAGAAGATGAAAGGGGGGACCGCCCATCTGAGGATGATCGTAAACGAGAACGTTCATCCGAGGAGGAGACGAGGCGAGATCCCCCCAAAAACAGGGAAACAGACCTACCTCCTCCCAGCATGAAGAAAAGAATTGACTTTATTCACGGAGGATCCCAGCTATGCCGTAACTCCGTAAACTCAATCAAGAAACATCAGCGGAGGGTAAACACCGACACACGTGAAAGGAACCCATTCAAGGGACCTAACACACAAATTTCGTTATGGGAAAGCGAAGCTTTTGAACTAGACTCTCCACATGACGATGCCCTCCTCATCATGCTAGAAGTGGGCGAATACGAGCTCACTAAAATGCTTGTAGACACGGGGAGCTCTGTAGAACTCATCCTCCTAAGCGTTCTTAGGGAAATGAATATACCGGATCGCGAAATCGAAGAAAATAAGATGGTGTTAACCGGCTTTTCCGGGGAAACTGATATATCATGGTTTTTACCCTGTTTAGGCCATGATATAAGTTCTTTTATAGAGTCTTTTCTAGTGTTTTGTAGTATTTTAGAGTCTTTTACAAGTCTTAGCACGTTTGGAGCTTAATCGGAGATATTGGAGCTTTCTGGAACATTCTGGAGCGAAGCAGAAGATCCGTGTAGCTGAGACGTCAAAATCACCTGAGTATCGATCGATACTGCCTAGTATCGATCGATACCCTACGCGATTCAGAAAGGTTCATATCGACTTAAGCCTGTATCGATCGATACCCGTCGAGGAAACAGAAGGATCGCGACTTAATGAAGAGTTGAAGAATTGCAGAATTGGCCCAGAAGACTTTGATATTTACAAGATGGCCCAGA